>PVKP010004871.1:21882-94187 GCA_004027715.1 Plecturocebus donacophilus | reverse complement strand
CCCACTAAAGACAACCAACCATTGTTATAAGATAAAACAGGATGCATTAGCTCTCTGTAGACAGAAAGCCCAATATAGAATTAAGCCTTAGTCTAAAAATTGCATAGATTATTATTGTCATTTTCATGGATTACTTTCTAAAAAATTGATATTTCTTTCAATCTAAATACTAAATAGTCATTTAAGTTTTCAGTGTTTTAATTTAGTAATCCTCTTCTGCTTTTTTAAAATTTTTAAATCAACTTTATCTTTACATTAGCTAAAATTAATTTTATATAAAATTAGATGAATTTTGACAAATATATGTAGTTAATTATGTAGTGATATAGAACATTCTCACAAGCTCAAAAGTTCCCTCTTGTCCTTTTCAATCAATCTATCTACTCTCTACCCAGGACAATTACTGATCTGCTTTTTATCTGTATATTTTTATTGTTAGAGGATCTCCTGTAAAATAAATCATTCGGTATATATAGTCTCCTGTATCTGGCTTATTTCATTTTCCATAGTATGTATTGGTAGTTTGTTCTTTTTTATTATTGATTAGTATGCAATTGAATGAATATGCTGCAATTTGTTTATTCATTTACCAGTTAGATTGGGCATGTTTTCAGTTTCTGGCTATTACTAATAAAGCCTGTATCAAAATTCAAACACAAATTTTTATATGAACATATACTGCTATTGATCCAAGATAAATATTTAGAACTGCTAGGTTGTATGTTGTGTCTAATTTTGTTAAAAAGAACAAAAGTATTTTTCAAGTTGGTTGTACCATTTTAAAGCACTCCCATGTGAAATTTTTGAGAATTCTAGTTGTTCCACATACTTGCCAGTTAGTCTTTGTAACTGTGGCCATCTAAAGGTATATAGGTATGCTGTAACATATCATTATGGTTTTGATTTTGATTTCTCTAATGATTAATAATGATGAATATATTTTCATGTGCTTATTTTCCATTTAAGTATCTTCTTTGGTAAACTTTGTAATTGCCCATTTTTATCATAGTTTAGTGATACAATATTATTTACTAGATATTTCATTCAGATTTTCTAGATATTTATATAAACTAATTTATGATTGTATGTGTATAGCTCTATGCAACTTTATCACATGTAGATTTATCAAGATATAGAACTGTTTCACTTTCACAAATTAACTCTTTATGCTATGTCTCCATAATAACACCCTTCCCAATCTTGGTAATAAGCAGTCATTCTCAAAGAGAAGAAAGTTCAATTTGTCAATTGTTTTTACTTCATGAATCTTAACATCGTATTTAGAAAACTTTTGCCTAGCACAAGATTACTATAAATTTCCCTGGGTTTTCTTTGGGAAGTTTTTTTTTCTCATGATATTATATTCTGTAATCCATTTTGAGTTGAATTTTTTTCCTCCAGATAGCTTACCCATTTTTTTAATTGATTGTTGTGTCTTATATTCTTCATGCCATTAAAATATTTAAATTCTCAATTTCACCCATAGGTAGAAAGTTTTCCTGCTGAGCAATCAGTTGTTCCAAAGGCTTTGCAATGGTTTATTTTCATCTATAGTGAGTTGAATAGTGTCCTTCCCCCACATTCCTGCCCACTGTGAAATTAAGAATGTGACATCTAGGAATTAGGAATAAAGGTATTTGCAGATGAAAGTAAAGATTCTGAGATAAGATCATTCTGGTTTATCATAGCTGGACTCTAAATTCAAAGATGAGTGTTTTTATACAAGAAAGAAGTGAAGATACAGAAATACAGAAAAAGAAGTTGGAAGCAAAATTTGAAATCATGCAGCTTCCAGCTAAGGAATGCCAAGAATTACCAGAAGCCCCTAAAAGCTAGGCAAGAGACATAAAATAGATTTTCTCTTAGACCCTCCACCAAAAATATACTGATCTTCTGCCCTCTAGATCTGTGAGAAAATAAATTTATGTTGTTTTAAGCTACTTAGTTTGTAATAACTATATATGGCACTTAATACATAGGAATTTAATACTAGGAAATTAATAGATCATCTACCTATGCTGGCAATTTCCTAACAATGACAAAAATTCTGGGTTGCTGAGAGGTAAGAGTACACAATGCGTGGGTTTTTTGTTTTTGTTTTGCTTTTTAGAGACAGAGTCTCATTCTGTAGCTTAGGCTGGAGTACAGTGGCACAGTCAGAGCTTACTGCAGCTTTAACCTCCTAGGCTCAAGCAATTCTTCCACCTCAGGCTCCTTTATAGCTGAGACTACAGGTGCACACCACCATGCCTGCCTTTTTTTTTTTTTTGTAGAGACAGGGTCTCAATATGTTCCCTAGGATACAAGACCTGTTCTTAAGTTACAACAAAATAAATATTATGAGAGTACAATGGGAAAATTTCAGTCATGTAGTAAAAGTGCATCCAGATCACCTGTGTCAAAACTTATGAGGAGGACTTTTATCACCATAGGATTATCTCTCCATTGCAAAGTCAATTAATGATTTGAAATATCCTCAAGGCCTCATTTTTTTCCAAGAGGAATGTAAAATAACTTCACATTTCAATGAAGTCAATTTCTCTGTGTTGCATCTCAAATTCCAATTTTTTTCAGGTTTGAAACAAATTATACTTAATTTAAAAGTAGAATATATACATTCTGTGAATCCCATATCACCCTGATACCAAAACCAGGAAAGAACATAACAAAGAAGAAAACTATTGACCAATATCCCTGATGAACACAGATTCAAAAATACTCAACAAAATACTAGCTACCCAAATCCAACCGCATATCAAAAAGATAATCCACCATGATCAAATGGGTTTCACACCAGGGATACAGGAATGGTTTAACATATATAAGTCAATAAATGTGATACACACATAAACAGAATTAAACACAAAAATTGAATGATCATCATGATAGATGCAGAAAAAGCATTTGACAAAATCCAGTATCCCTTTATGATTAAAGCCCTCAGCAAAATTGTCATAGAAGGGACATATTTTAAGGTAATAAAAGCCATCTATTAGAAACCCACAGATATTATACTAAATGAGGAAACACTGAAAGTATTCTCCCTGAAAAGTAGAACAAGACAAGGATGCCATCTTTCACCACTTCTATTCAACATAGTACTGGAAGTCCTAGCCAGAACAATCAGACAAGAGAAAGAAATACAGGTCATCCAAATCAGTAAAGAGGAAATCAAAGTGTCACTGTTTGCCAATGACATGATCCTATACCTAGAAAACTCTAAAGACTCATCAAAAAGCTCCTAGAACTAATAAATGAATTCAGCAAAGTTATAGGACATAATACTAACATACAGAAATCAGTAGCTCTGCTATACACCAACATTAATCAAGCTGAGAATCAAATTAAGAACTCAACCCTTTTTACAATAGCTGCAAATAAAATAAAATACTTAGAAATATCCTAACCAAGGAAGTGAAGGACATCTCAAGGAAAACTACAAGACACTGCTGAAAGAAATCACAGATGACATAAACAAAAGAAAATGCATCCCATGCTCATGGATGGGTAGAATGACTGCCGAAAGCAATCTATGGATTCAGTGCAATTCCCATCAAAATTCTACCATCATTCTTCATATCATCATTGTTAGGGAAAAAAAATCTCAAAATTTTTATGGAATCCCCCCAAAAAAGAGCTCACATAGCTGAAGCAAGACTAAGCAAAAAGGACAAATCCGGAGGCATCACTTTACCAACTTCAAACTATACTATAAGGCCATTGTCACCAAAACAGCATGCTACTGGTATAAAAATAGGTCTATAAGCCACTGGAACAGAATAGAGAACCCAGAAATAAGTCCAAATACGTACATCCAACAGATCTTCAACAAAGCAAACAAAAACATGAAGTGGGGAAAGGACACCTGTTTCAACAAATGGTGCTGAGATAATTAGCGAGCCACATGTATAAGAATGAAACTGGATCCTCATCTCTCACCTCATGCAAAAATCAACTCAAATTGACCAAAGATTTAAATCCGAGAACTGAAACCATGAAAATTCTTGAAGATAACATTGGAAAAACCCTTGTATATACTGGCATAGGCAAAGACTTCATGACCAAGAACCTGAAAGCAAATGCAACGAAACAAAGATAAATAGATGGAACTTAATTAAAATAAAAAGCTTTACAGAAAAGAAATAATAGCAGAGAAAACAGACAACCCACAGAATGGGAGAAAATCTTCAAAATCTATACTTCCAACAAAGAACTAATATCCTGAATCTACAAGGATCTCAAATCAGTGAAAAAATAAAAATAAAAAATCCCATCAAAAAGTTGGCTAAGGGATGAATAGACAAGTCTCAAAAGAAGGTATATAAATGGCCAACAAACATATGAAAACATGCTCAACATCACTAATGATCACGGAAAAAAAAACAAATCTGAGCCACAATGCAATACCACTTTACTCCTGCAAGAATGGTCATAATCAAAAAATAATAGATGTTGGCAGGGATGTAGTGAAAAAGGAACACTTTTACACTGCTGGTGGGAATGTGAACTAGTACAATCACTGTGGATAATAGTGTGGAGATTCCTTAAAGAACTAAAAATAGATCCACCATTTGATCCAGCAATCCCACTCCTGGACCTACCCAGAGGAAAAGAAGTCATTACATGGAAGAGGTATGTGCACATACATGTTTATGGCAGCACAATTCACAATTGAAAGAATATGGAACCAGCCCAAATGCCCATCGATCAACAAGTAGATAATGTGATGTGTATATATACCATGAAATACTACTTAGCCATAATAGGGAGTAAAATAATGGCATGTGCAACAACCTGGACAGAATTGGAGACCATTATTCCAATTGAAGTAACTCAGGAATGGAAAACCAAACATTGTATGCTCTCATTCACAAGTGGGAGCTAAGCTATGAGGAAGCAAAGGCATAAGAATGATACATTGGACTTTGGAAACTTGGAGTAAAGGGTAGGAGGGGAGTGAGGGATAAAAGACTACACATTGGGTACAGTGTACACTGCTCAGTTGACGAGTGACCAAAATCTCAGAAATTTCCACTAAAGAACTTATTCATGTAACCAAACTCCACTTGTTCCCCCAAAACAACTATTAAAATCAAAAAATTAATTAATTTTTAAAAACTACAATGAGATGCCATTTCATCCTAGTAAAATTGCCTTATATCCAAAAGACAGGCAATAACAAATGCTGGTGAGAATATGGAGAAAAGGTAACTTGCACACTGTTGATGGGAATGGAAATTAGTATAACCACTATAGAGAACAGTTTGGAGGTTCCTCAAAAAAATAAAAATTGAGATACCATATGATCCAGCAACCCCACTGCTGCATATATATCCAGAAGAAAGGAAATCAGGATATTGAAGTGATATCTGCACTTCTATGTTTGTTGCAGCACTGTTTACAATAGCTAAAATTTGGAAACAACCCAAGTGTTAATCAACAGATGAATGTATAAAGAAAATGTGAAGAACTATTCAGCCATAAAAAAGAATGAGATTCCATCATTTGCAACAACATGAATGGAATTGCATGTCATTAAGTAAAATAAGCCAGGTTCAGAAAAGACAAACATCACATGTTGTCACTTATTTGTAGGGTCTAAAAATCAAAACAATTTAAATAATGGACATAGAGAGTAGAAGGATGCTTACCAGAGGCTGGGAAGGGTAGTGCAGGGCTGGTGGGGAGATGGGGATAGTTAATTGGTACGAAAACAATAGTTAGAAAGAATGAATAAGATCAGCTATTTGATAGCACAAAAGGGTGACTATAGTTAATAATAACACTGTACATATTAAAATAACTTAAAGAGTGTAATTTATCTGTAACTCAAAGGACAAATGTTTGAGAAGGTGGATACCCCATTCTCCATCTTGTGCTTATTTCACATGCTTGCCTGTATCCAAATGTCTCATGTACTACATAAATACATCTACCTACTATGTATCCACAAAAAAAGTTTAAAAATTAAAAATTAAAAGAAAGTTTTAAAAATTAGATTATATTTACACACAAGCATCACATTTTCATGTTATGACATCTTTCATCACTGTACATTAAGTTAATTGAACACCTGCCTGTTGGAAACAATTAAAAATCACTCCTTACAAGGACTGTTTTTGAAACTATAATTGTGAAAGATAGTTTTGATAAAATTATTATTGAAAGATAAAACTTAGTACCGCTAATGTATTAACAAAAGTTGATATTGAGTCAACTCTCTTTTCAATTGTCCTCTTGCTTGCTCCCGTTGTTCAGTGTTCAGCACCAGAGCAGACAAGATCCGGTGCAGGCTAACACCAGAGCCTCAGGGCTGCACAAAGCCAAATGTGGGGAAAGATTTACACAGCTATTTTCAGACCATGAACCTGTGGCTGCAAAGTAATAATAAAAGGTTTTTTGTACCTCAGACCCTCCAAACTTTGTTCTCTGTACAAGAAAAAAAATGGAAAAAGGAATAAAGATCATAATAACCAAAATTCAGAACACGAACAACAAATCCTGACAGTACAAAACAGTAGAAACTCTCATTCATTGTTGGTGAGAATGTAAAACAGTGAAGACACTTTGGAAGATAGTTTGATGCTTTCCTATATTAATTAAACTAAACATATTTTTGTGATATGGTTCACCAATAACCACACTTGTTATTTACCTAAAGGAGTTGAAAATGTGTATGTCCACAAAAAAAAACCCTGAAAATAAACGTTTATGGCAGCTTTGTTCATAGTTGTCAAAACTTGAAGCAACCAAGATGTCCTTCAGTAGGTAAATAGATAAGTAAGCCATGATATATCCAGACAATGTGATATTATTCCACACTAAAAAGAAATGAGCTAACAAGCCATGAAAATACATGAAGGGACTTGAATGCATATAAGTAAGCGAAAATAACCAATCTGAAAAAAGTCTACTTTCTGTATGATTTCAACTACAGTCAGGCAGCACTTAATGATGGGAATATTTTATTACTCTATTCTTTTTCTGCTAATAAAGACATACCTGAGACTTGATAATTTATGAAGGAAAGAGGTTTCCTTTTTCTCACAGTTCACAGTTCAGCATGGCTGGGGAGGCCTCAGGAAACTTACAATCATGACAGAAGGGGAAGGAAACACATCCTTCTTCACATGGCAGCAGCAAGAAGTAGACTGAGTCAAAGGGGAAAAGCCCCTTATTAAACCATCAGATCTCGTGGGAATTCACTCACAATCATGAGAACAGCAGGCAGGTAACTGCCTCCATGATTCAATTACCTCCCACCAGGTCCCTCCCACCACACGTGGGGATTATGGGAATTACAATTCAAGATGAGATTTGGGTGGGAACACAGCCAAACGACATTACATATGTTCTGAGAAATATGTTATTTGGCAATTTCCTCATTGTGCAAACATGATGCAGCCAACTACATATGATGTAGCCTACTACATACTGAGACTATACTGTACACCCTATTGCTTCCAGGTTACAAACCTATATAGCATATTACCATACTGAACACTGTGGGCACTTGTAACAAATGGTAAGCATACCTATTATCTAAACATAGAAAAGTTACAATAAAAATACAGTAGGACAATCTTATGGGACTACTCTCATATATATATGGAGTCTATCATTGACCAAAATGCTGTAATGCAACTCACGACTATTTATGGTATTCTGGAAAAGGCAAAACTATGGAGACAGTAAAAAGATCAGTGATTGGCAGAGGCTGGGGATGGAAGGACAGGAATAATTAGGCAGAGCACAGAGGACCTTTAGAATAATGAAAATATTCTGCATGATACTATAATTATAGATATATGTCATCATATATTTGTCCAAATCCAAAGAATATACAACACCAAGTGGACCCTAAGTAAATTATAGACTTTGGGTGATAATGAATTATTATTATGATTAATATTTTACACCCAGGCTGAAGTGTAATGACTAGATTTCAGCTCACTGCAACCTCTGCCTCCTGAGTTCAAGCAATTCTCATGCCTCAGCTTCCCAGATAGTTGGGACTCCAGGTGCACGCCACCACACCCAACTATTTTTTGTATTTTAAGTAGAGGTGGGGTTTCACCATGTTTCCCAGGCTGGTCTTGAACTTCTGGCCTCAAGTGATCTGCCTACTTCAGGATCCCAAAGTGCTGCAATTACAGGCATGAGCCACCGCACCCAGTGGATGATGTTTGTTTTATTTTTTTTTTGGAGACTGGCTCTCACTCTGTCGTCCAGGCTGGAGTACAGTGGTGCAACTCCCTACAACTTCCACCTCCCAGGTTCAAGCGATTGTCTCACCTCAGCCTCCCAAGTAGTTAGTATTACAGTCATGTGCCACCATGCCTGGCTAATTTTTGTATTTTTAGTAGAGACAGGGTTTTACCATGTTGCCCAAGCTGGTCTTGAGCTCCTGACCTCAGGTGATCCACCTGTCCTAGCCTCCCCAAGTGCTGATATTATAGGCATGAGCCACCATGACCAGCCGATAATGAATTCTTAATGCAGGTTTATCAGTTGTAACAAGTGTACCGCTGTTATAAAGGATGTTGATAAAGTGGGAGCCTACGCATTCCAGAGTGAGGTAGGCAGAAGAGATAAAGAAAATCTCTGTCCTTTCTGCCCAGTATTGCTGTTAATCTAAGATTGCTTTACAAAATAAAGCTTACTAAAAATGAGTAAATAAAACGTGTGTTGGGTGAGGGGAGGTGGGGTTGCCACATTGCAAGGAAAAGTTCCTAGGTTTTCTAGAAAATTCCAAATTTCTCCAGTTCCTGATGGGTACCATACCGGCAGGTTGCTAAAGTAATGCTCCTTGGATGACTGCCCAGAAGCTGTGCAGACTCTTTATGTCTCATAAAATTAATATATTGCTGCTATTTCTAAGATTGCCAGGAGCAACCCGTCACAGCACAGGAACTTTCACCTGTCTTAGGTGGTCACAGAAAAGGAACCCAGAGAAGTCCTAGAAACTCCCCATCCTTGGCTAAATTAAGAGCCGTATTCTCCTACATTGTTTCATCAAATATTTTCTAATAAATGTTAGGTAGTGCTCTAAGTGCTAAGAATACAACTGATTGAAAGAGTGAAAGTCCCTGATCTCAAGAAGTTACATTAAGGCCAAGACAGACGAGGAAACTGAAAATGTCAAAATGATACGATGATATATGTTGCTACATGATATGAACTAATGAATGGCAATATTAGATAGATTATGGTCTCAATGGCGGAGAAAGTGGGAGACAGGAAGGGGATAAAATATTTGAACTGAGATCTAAATAAATAGGAACCGGACATGCAAAAAATATAAGAGCAGCCTAGGTGAAGTAAAAACAGTGCCAAGGGCTTCTAAGGGTTGGGAGTCAGGGTGTAGGGGAAGCTTGGTGAAGTTGTCTGGTGTGCCAAGAGGTTTGCGTTTCTTGCTAAGTACAATGAGAAACTATGGAAGGGCTTCGGTGATGGAGTTTCATGGTCTCATTTAAGGTTGCAAATGGTTACTATGATCACGCTGACTTCTCTGTGGAGAAAGACTGTAAAGAGGCAGGCAAGGAACAAAGAAGTACAGAGGAGAAATGATGATGTGAATCAGGCAGTGCATGGAGAGAAACAACTGGGCCTAACTGGTATTTGAAGATAGAATGAATAAGATTTCTGGATAGATTTGATGGTAGCAGGTGGCAAGTGAAGAAAAGATGAGAATCCAGGTTAACATCAAGATTGGTCTGAATCTTTGCATTAGTATTAGCAGCCTTAGGCTGCTGTTCATATCTGTCTCATCTTAGCAATATGTTTTGGAGGAACAGCTCTCCATGGGTCTCTAACATTTCAGTACATTTTATGGGCATTGAATTCATCTGTTCTGGATTATCTTTTCAAAAGTCCTTGTATAACGAATAGTCTTGGAAGACAGACATGATGTGACCCTCAGGAACAACAACAAAAAGAAGTTTGTTTACCCCTCCACACACACATATAATAAAAATAATTTCTTCCTCAAGGGACAAATTCAGGAGTCTTACTCCTCTTATAAAAAATTTGCATTTTCTAAACTCAGGGTTCCTCTCTTGTCATGAAATTTATGTGGACTTGTCGTATTATCTCCAAATTGAGCCCCAGGAAACCTACTCAGATGCTATACTCTTCATAATTCTATTGCTTTTAGCAACAAATTGTGCTTTGTCTTTGACCCAGTAGTCTCATGTCCTCTGCTAGAAGCTTCCCTGAAACTATCGAAGGGCCTCAGTGATGGAGTTTCATGGTCTGATTTAAGGTTGCAAATGGTTACTATGATCACTCTGACTTCTCTGTGGAGAAAGATTGTAAAGAGGCAGGCAAGGAACAAAGAAGTACAGAGGAGAAATGATGACGTGAATCAGGCAGTGGATGGAGTTTGCAAGTAGGGCAAAATCTGACTGCTTGCAGTCCTTAATAGTTATGACCAGGGACATCTCAAGGAGGTAGGAGTTACTCTTTCTGCACTCTTATGTCAGACCCTTGCATTTTTCTAATGAGTTCTTTCTTTATCCCTCAAAGTTTTCAGAAGCTTCAGTTACCAAGGAGCAACAACATCTTGCTTTCAATAAATTATTGAAACAATTTATTGAAATTTATTTTTTCTCTGCCTCAAGCCTGAGCTGGCCTAAAAATCAGCTCTCTTCCCTTTCCTTGTGAGGAGTGAAGTTCCTATTTGTCCCTGTCTCTCCCCTGTGCTATTTCCACATTCATTCCCTCTTCGTTCCTTCCTAGAAAATATTTGTGTAGCCACAGAGTACAATGTTGAAATATTAAGCTACAGATTTAGAGGGTGTGGCTTTGAACATCAGCTTTCTCTCAATGGCAGTCATGTGAACCTGGGAATCATATTTCACCTCTTTGAAATGCCAGAGAAAAATTGCACCAGACAAGTTAAATAGACATGACTATTGCAATGAGGGTCAAGATTATTGTGCATAGAGAGATGAACTCAATCCTGCTAAAATAAAAGGTGGGAGAGCTCTTAAGGTCTGAGATGAGCAAGTGGAGAAGTAGTGAAGGACATTAGTGGAGAAGTTGCTCAGCATGATTAAGCCAGCTGTGTCTGCTAATTGGCACTTATTAAAGTTAGGTTCCTACTATCCCTCTTAGATGAGAAAACAAGAAGCCTTTTTTTTTTTTTTTTTTTTTTTTTTGAGAAAGAGTCTCACTCTCTCACCCAGACTGGAGTGCAGTAGCATGATCTCAGTTCACTGCAAATTCCTCCTCCCGGATTCAAGCAATTCCCTTGCCTCAGCCTCCCCAGTAGCTGGAATTACAGGTATCCTTCACCATACCCAACTAATTTTTGTATTTTCAGTAAAGACAGGGTTTCACCATGTTAGCCAGGCTAGTGTGGACCTCCTGACCTCAGGTGATCCTCCCGCCCCAGCCTTCCAAAGTGCTAGGATTACAGGCGTGAGTCATCATGCCCGGCCCACCCTATCTTTCTGATGATTATATTTTAAAGGAATAGCTCCCAGATCCTTCAGAAAAACATTTCTGAGTAGTAAAACTGACAAGAGGCTTGGAGAAGATTTATATTTCAAAAGAGCAGAGAAAGAATTTACAACTACAAGTTTTCAAAAGCAAATGCTCTAACAAAAAGAAAGGCAGGGGCCAATAGTCAGTTAGAAAGCTGTCTAACTAGCCAAGCTGAAAGGACATTAAGACTGTCTTTTTCAAAGCTTCTGTATCATATCCTCTAAACATTACCTCATCACATTGTTGACAATGTTAAATGAAATGAGACATAGAAAGCTCTAAGGAAACACACAAAAAAAGTTATCTTTTTAAAATAAAATCCCATATCTAAGATTAATGAGTATGTGTGATAAGGATAGCTTTAATATTGGAATCTTGATTTATAAAAAAAATTTTCCATTTGGCCAAATATTTTTTTTGGCCAAAAAAAATTTATCTATAGCATCGCCTATATAATGGACTATGTGTCTTTTTTTCTGATGTTTTCTATTTTCTTCTGTATTTGGAGACCACGTGCATCTCTAAATATAACAGGGCATCTTGATGATCTAGCAAGATAGAGCATCACATAACTTGATGAATGAACTATTGTAGACTGAATGAAGGTACATATCAAAGACCTGAAAAATAATAATCATTCAAAGGGAAGATGCGAGGAGTTTGAAGGAAGATAAATATAGAAAGGATGGGACAGGATAAGGAAAAGATTAAGATGATAAAATAAAACTAAGGTCAGGTTTAGTTTGGCAGAGTCAGGTATAAATTTGAGACAATTACTCACTGGCTACACCCTCCTGAGGTAACTGAGAGAACCTCCAAAAGCTCTAGAGAGAAACTATCAGGCAGTTAAGCAAGCGTAAAGTAAATGCCTTGCCGCTTATGTACATGTGTATGATCACAGATTTCTCACATTGGCTATGGGAGAGCAAGTAGCCGATTAAGTACCAGAATGAGCATAGATCAAAAGGAGAAATATGGTGTCAAGATGGTTTCTTAAGGTGGTTTACCACCAGTTATCAGAAGTTAGTCTTTGGATTGGCGGTTTCCTCACTATATTCCCTTCCATGTTCGCTAGAAAGATGTTACAGGATGGGGGTCCTGATCCAAACCCCAAGAGAGAGTTCTTGGGTCTCACACAAGAAAGAATTCAGGACGATGCCATAGAGTAAAGTTAAAGCAAATTTATTAGGAAGTAAAAGAATAAAAGAATGGCTACTCCATAGAACAGCCTTGAGGAGGGCTGTGGGTTGCCCATTTTTATGGTTATTTCTTGATGATATGCTAAACAAGGTGTGGATTATTCATGCCTCCCCTTTGTAGACCATATAGAGTAACTTCCTGACATTGCCATGGCATCTATAAACTGCCATGGAGCTGGTGGGAGTGTAGCAGTGAGGACAACAGGGGTCACTCTCATGGCTTTCTTGGTTTTGTTGGGTTTTGGCAGGTTTTGTTGTTTTGGCTGGCTGCTTTACTGCACCCTGTTTTATCAGCAAGGTCTTTATGACCTGTGTCTTGTGCCAACCTCCTATCTCATCCTGTGACTTACAGAGCCTTAACCATCTGAGTATGCAGCCCAGTTGGTCTTAGCCTCATTTTACCCAACTCCTATTCAGGTTGGAGTTGCTCTGGTTTCACACACCTCTTACAGAATCCCACTTTTCAGTGAAATGTTTTATGGATCCTATCCTCCATAAAATGGCCAGCGTGCTTGGTTTTGTCGCTTTCAAAACGGTTGGAGCTATCATGGAAACAGATACAAAGATAAGGAAATTGTGCCTAAAGAAAAGGGGACATTATAATATTAGTGTTACCCACAGCTGGTGTCTCGTGATAGTGAAGCATCACCTGTAAGCTCTTCCTCTGTATTCTAACTTCCTGGACCTCTAAAAACACCTCTGAGCTCCCATCAATTTTATATATAATTAAATTTTCAATATAAATTTAAGACAGAAATAGATATACATTCTGCGTTCACCACCTTTCTATCATGGATTTCCAGCAATATTTTCTGCGTATTGGATTTCAAGAGAATTGCACTTCTATCTCAAGTTTATGCATGTTGAGAACATTAGGAAAGCCACTATGAGAGGCAAACCACAGTGAGATACCAAGTAGAAGTTTTCTAGATTTATATTTCATGAAATTTTAGCAAAGATCACATTGAGAGATTTTCAAACCTCTGAATGACAAATGACTCATTTTTGTGCCTGACCAAATTCCGAAAAGGAGGTCATATTCTGACAAGCCTCTTAGGGAGAGTTGATAAATTTTCATTTAATGGTCACATTAAGTACAGTCTTACTCATTGCTATATTTCATATACTAAACTGAAGTAAGTACATGTCTTAATTTGTCCCAACCTACTTAGCTTGAGTCTATCTGGTCATAGATTTTGAAACCTGTGGTAGGCAGAATTTTAAGACGATCCCTTGACCTTCAGCCCCTAGTGTTACTCCTATGATTAGAACTGTATTACCTTATATGATAAAAAAGATTATCTTAGTGAACATTATTTAACCACATGAGCCCTTTTAAAGCAGAGATTTCTCTGCCTGGGGGAAGAAGAATTCTTCCATTGGAAGCACAATAATAATTCTAGACATTTTTTCTAGCCTTAAAGATGGAGGGAATCCATGTGCACTGACCAGTGAGTGATCTTTAGAATCTGGGAGCAACTTCTGACCTGATTACCAGCCAGGAAACAGAGACCACAACCCTGTATCTGCAAGGAAATACATTCTGTCAACAATCTGAATGAGCTTGGAGCAGGGTTTTTTTCCCCCCAGAGCTTCCAAATAAGAGTTCAGCACAGCTCAATTCTTTAGGCTATCCTTGTGGGACCCTAAACAAGAATCCATCTGAGGAAGGCTGGACCTCTGACCTACAGAACTCTGAGACAATTAATGTCTGCCTTTTTAAGATGCTAAGTTTGTAGCAATTTGCTGCTCATAAAAAGAAAGCACAGAATCAGAAGCCTAAATTAAAACAGTGCCTTCCAATAATATAGACAGTATTCACCAAATAATCTTTGATATTTATTTAAAAAGAAATATTTGCTTATTTTGTTAATGAAGAAACTTCTAGTTAGGGTTTTAAACAGTTTTTATTCTGTTCTTATACTGTCTGCCTCACATTTTTTGCTGTTATGCTGTCAACATTTTTTTCTTTTCTTTCATTGTAGCAAAATCCCGTGTGTTAAGTGAACACCTTAGGAAAAAAAAAAAAAACTTAATGAACAATGAGGATAGAATTTCCAGCAATACCACTGTGCGTCTCCTCATCTCCTCTTTATTTTTGTTATTCTTTGGCTCTAAGACTTTCTAGAGAAGTTTGTGAAAAATAAAGTTGTTTGGTTTCTATTACCACCAATCAGGTGGCAATTCCAACCACATAGACAGTTCCAACATGAGATCATGTTGCATGGAGGTAAATTTCATGGGTTTCTGAGTAGATCTGTCTGGTTTGCAATCCTGGAAGTTATTTTAAAATGTATAATGTTTCTTGCCATCTAAGTGCAAGTATGTTTCATACCCACATGTAATCACAAGCTTTAAGAGTTCTGAAAAAAGCAACATACTTCTATGTTGAAAGTTAGATTACTCTTATTCTAAGCAACTTTATATTGCATACCTCTAGGATTTTAATCCAAATTTCTCTAGATCTTTCCATCTCACTCAAAGAAAAAGCCAAAAATTCCTCCTAATAATGGCCCGTGAGATCTCTGATCTGTTCCTCCCATCACTTCTCTGGTCACATCCACTCCTACATTCCCCTTTGGTTTTCCCATTCCAGCCCTGTTGGCCCTCTTAAATTCACACAGAATGCCCTTGCATCCAAGTATTTGCATGATTAATTTCTCTTCCCTTAGTATCCTCCCCAAGATATCCACATGACACACTCCACTTCCTTCAGATTTTCACTAAAATGTTTCCACTTCAGTGAGACCTCCCATAGCCCTTTTCCCCCAAACGACACTTCTTATCCCCACGTTGCAGTCATACTCCACAGAGTCAGGATTTTCCCTCATCCAAAATTTGGTTCCAATGTTGAAAGCAATTATGCCAAACATACATGAAAAAGGCGTAAGAAGGGTTATTGCTCACATAATGAGGCTTTTTGGAATGAGTAATGCTGGTTTGCTGAGCACTCAAAAAATAGCTTGTGATAGCAGAGAAAAGAGACTGGCTTGGAGTTTTATTATGTTGGTTAGGGAATAGGGGTCAACTGAGCATTCATGCATGCAGGCATGGACAAAGGCTTGTATGGTTTCCACTTTCTGACAGTGTCAAAAAATGGAATGCCTGGGTTTTCTTATCAGCTTTCTCAGATGTAGGCCAGAGACAGAGAGGAGTGAGGAGGCACTTAAAAGCTGTCAGCAATCAAACCTCAAAAATGAAGTCAGGGGCTTTATTATATACTCTTCCATACTTTGCTTTGTTTTTCTGTTATCCTCATCCAACACACTGTTTATACATATCTCTTATTTTATTGTCCATTCTAGATAAAATGTAAATTCAGTTCATATAGGCAAGGATATTTTCCTTTTTGGTCCACACTGTGTTATACCCAGTTCCTAGAAGAGTGCTTGGCATAGAGCAAGAAATCAATCAATATTTGTTATATTAATCAATTAATATTTGTTTCTTCTGCATAATAAGTATTCTGCACTTGACAAATATTTGTTAAAAGGATGAATGCAATGCAATGAAATTTCTGACAAGGCACATCAGAATGAATCATCTAAATTAATAAACTGCTATAAAACTTGTATTTATCCTAACCACTTTGATGTCAGCTAACATATAACAAAATCTGTAGAAAAAAAGTACATCAAAATATATTATCATTAAAGATAAATTTGCATGTGAACTACTTTTAAAAGCTCCATAAACCCTATGATTTATACATTTTAATTCAAGTTAATATTATGTATTATCTCCAAATAAATGAGGCAGTCAATGTTGAAATTTTCTGTGGGATGCTTCCACCCCACAAAACCTAAGCAAAGTAGAAGTTATTTGGCCAGTAGTAATGAGCTCACATTCTTGCCCTAATATATTCTAGGCCAGTAAATATTTCAGAACAGTAATATGCACAATAGCATTTTGATTGATTCTTTTTAATTATTTTCATCAAACATTAAAAAAAATCCACAACAATAAATAAGACCAAAAAAAGGTAGCAATTACATCTTTAAAGATTCACCTAGGAATAATTTAAATTCCATGGGAATATTATTTTGATATTCAATCTACTATTGATTAAAATCCTAGATGTATGCAATTAGCCATTAAATTGTAGATTTTTGTCAATAGAGGCAAATGTCTCTGGCAGAAAAGAAAACCTGTAAGGTTATGGTTTTGCTGTCCTATAGGATATTAACCTATAAAAGAAAATAACATAAAACGGCCTATAGAATAATAATGTTATTCTAACACTCTTTTTCTATTTTAAACTATATATATATATATATGTGTGTGTGTGTGTGTGTGTATATATACATATATACGTATATATATATATCCAGTTCCTCAAATACTCTTTGAATCAGATTTACAGTCCTGCCTAATTTACAAATAAAATATTTTTTGACATATACACATTCTCTGTCTCAATGGCAGTCGTTTATATTTTTAACTTTTGAAAAGTCTATCTTGACTCATCATATGAATGCCTAAATAACATAAAAAAAATTTAGAAGCAAAAAAAAAACTAATACCATAGCCACAGATCAGAAGAGGTCATTTGAAAGCAGGTTTTTCAAAAGAGAGTATTTAAGATTCCAAGTCAGACATAAAATCTCAGAATGCCATCCATAAGTTCCAAAATTTAAATGCAATAGTCCATGGCTGGCTAGTCTAACGTAAGGGGCTGAGCAGCTCAGTCATTTCTATAACCATTAAAATGTATTTTCAGTGAATTCTCAGTATTTGACAAATAATATCGTTTAGCCACCTGTGCTAGAGAGGTTTGACTTTCAAATCTTAATGCCAGTATATTACAACAATAGAGAGTTCTAATACTTCTTTCCCTTAGCAAATTTTCTGAAAGAATTTTAACCTCACAAATACATCTCCTATTTCAGTCCTGGCATAGTCAAGCCAGACAGGTAATAGAGGAAGGTAATAAGCTGAAGAAAGTAATAATCAGCAGTAGGCAATACTGTGGAGCTGGAGCCCATCATCTCACCTTAAGTCACCTCTGCTACGTATATCATTAGATCTTCTCTTCACAGGACCAGCCCTATACTTACTCAGGATCAGTCAATCTCTAAGAAAACCAACTTAAAAAAAAAAAAAAAAAAAAAAAACAGGACCTCATCTCGGTCCCATATTAATTAAAATCAGCATGTGGTCAAGGCTCCTGAGCATTTCTAAGCCTTGTCTAACGTATTGAAATGAAAGTTGGTTTTTCTCATTGAATGCAGGGGAGACTTTCCAAGTCGCCTAGGAAGATGATTTGCAAGGTTCAGCAATTAAGAAGCAGGCAGCCACCTGTTCCTTGTCCTCAGCTATTCAGCCCTTTACCTTGTTGTCTCCCTTCTATCCTCACTCCAACCTACTTTTTCCTCCAAAGTGACTTTAAGCATTTAAGGCAGGGTCTATGCTCAATTCCATAATCATAAAAATGTAGTTATTTCTCATACTTGATTGCTAAAACACCCTTATGTATTTTCTTCCCTGAAGCCCCCTATAATCATTCCCTAATCTCTTTTGTTGTCAAGTAAATCCTATGTATTGTTACATGGCTGTCGGGATAACTTTTTATATTTTTATATATATGTTTAAGTTGACATATAATAGTTGTACATATTTATGGAATACATGGTGATATTTCAATACATGCATACAATGTATAATGATCAAATCAGGATAATTAGCATGTCCATTGCCTCAAAATTTTATTTTTTGTGTGTGTTGAGAACATTCCAACTCCTGTCTTCTCGCTATTGGAAAATACACAATAAATTATTTGTTAATTATAGTCACTCTTCAGCATTATAGAACTCTGGAACTTATTCCTCCTACTTAGCTCTAATTTCGTATCCATTAACCAGCCTCTTTCCAATCCCTCTTTCCCTATCCTTCCCTGCCTCTAGTAACCACTATTCTATTCTCTACTTCTTTGAGATCAACTTCTTTAGCTTCCATGTATGAGTGAGAACATGCAGTAGTTACCTTTCTGTGTCTGACTTATTTAATATAATGTCCTCCAGGGTGATCTATGTTGCTGGGAACGACAGCATGTCATTGTTTTTATGGCTGAATAACATTCTATTGTATATATATGCACAATTTTATTTATTCATCTGTTGAGAGACACTTAGGTTGCTTCCATATCTGGCTATTGTGAATACTGTCACAACAAACATGAAATTGCACATATCTCTTTGCAAAATGATTTCCTTTTTGGTAGGGAAAAGGGAAATATATACCCAGCCGTGAGACTGCTAGATCATACGGTAGTTCTACTTTTAGCTTTTGAGGGTCCTCCACATTGTCTTCCATAATGATTGTACTAATGTACACTTCCACCAATAGGGTATGTGTTCTCTGTCCTCTGCATCCCTGCCAGCACTGCCTCTCTGTCTTTTTGATAATAGCCATGTTAACTGCCATGAGATAATATATCATTGTGGTTTTGATATGCGTTTCTCTAAATCAAATGGCCAAAAATCATATGAAAAAAATTCTTCTTGGCCATTTGTATGTTTTGAGAAATATCTATTCAGATGATTTGCACATTGTTGAATTGGATTATTTGTTTTATTGCTGTTGAGTTGTTTGAGTTCCTTGTATGTTCTACATATTAATCTCTTGCTGGATGAATAGTTTACAAATATTGACTACCATTCTGTCGTCTCTTCACTCTGTTGACTGTCTCCTTTGCTGTGGAGAATCTTTTTAGATATAATTCCATTTGTCAATTTTTGCTTTTTCTGCGTGTGCTTTTGAGCTCTTAACCACAAAAGCTATGCCTAGATCAAGACCTTGAAGTGTTTCCTCCATGTTTGCTGCTAGTAGTTTTACAGTTTCAGGTCTTATGTCAAAGTCTCTAATTCATTTTGAGTTCATTTATGTGTATGATGACAGATGGTGATCTAGTTTTATTCTTCTGCCTATGGATATCCAGTTTTCTGAGGACCATTCATTAAAGGGACTGTCCTTTCCCCAGTATATGTTCTTGGTGCCTTTGTCTAAATTCAGTTAGCTATAAATATGTGGATTTATTTTTGGGTCCTCTGTTCTCTTCCATTGGTCCATGTGTCTTTTATGCCAGTACCAAGCTGTTTTAATTACTATAGCTTGGTAGTATATTTTGAAGTCAGGTAGTGCTTTGTTCTTTTTGCTCAAGGTTGTTAGGATATCTTAACTCCATATGAGATGGGGTAACATTGGAATTGGGGCTTACCATGATGTTCTGCTTCCCACCTCTTTGTAACACTGTTTAATCCATGTGGCTCTATGTATATATTATTTAACAGTCACCATTTCATTTTATCATTTATTAGATGGGAAAGGATAGGCATGAAATATATATTTCATTCATTTTCTATTGTTCTTGTAGTCTAAGTTTTTCCAATCAAAAAATAGAGAAGATAAAATGTTCTGGGTTGTAAAATTTAAAAGAAATGATTTGTAAGGGAACAAAGCAATAATCAGTGGCTCTAAGGTTGTTAAACATTAGATTGATAATTGCAAAACATTATCATTTTCATCTGCCTCATGATGCATTTTTTGCTTTATTCAACTTGATGCAATTTCCTTCTTTTCCATTTTAGGAATCAATAATCCAGAGGCATGAGTAAATAAACTTTAGTTAATTCAGAGTTTTAAAGTTGACTCTTTCTGTTAAATATTATCAATAAAAGACAGCATAGTCATAGTAGCATGGGTTAAAGTGTCACAATTTCCTTAAATAATTCAATAAAATAAAAAGTATACAAAATTTTATTTAATAATTGTAAAAACTTCAAACTAGCAGTGAGTGTATGATTTGCTCATTTACAAATTCAATGTATAATAATCTGAATTAACAGACAAATGATAGCATTATGGCTGATTTTTTAATTAATAAAAATAATTTACTCTAAGTATTATTTAGTTATCTTTGTGTCTGAAATATTCTCAGCTTTGCAGTGAACTAGCAGAAGAAAAGTGAGACCTACATGTCTTCTTAGTATCATTTTTAGGATTATCTTTGACATGGATTTCTTTGGCAACATCTCTCTACAAAAGACTGCCTTTGTAGCCAATTTGCTTACAAAAATATTGCATAATGCTGTACTACTGGTTTTATTTCTTTAGAAAGGAACAAATTTCTCCATCTTCCCAATTAAAGATCATCTTTCTTTTTTGCTGAGAATTCTGAAAAATAAGATGGCTTTTTCATTGTCTTTAGCAAGGAACAAATTCCTCTATCTAACCAATTAAAGATCATCTTTCTTTTTTGCTGGGAATTGTGAAAAAATAAAATGGCTTTTCCATTGGTTGTTTTCAAAGTAACGCATCCCAAACGTCCCAGGAAAAAATGCCAGATATTTAAGCAATTCTGTCATATTTGAAAAATAAGCCTTTGCCTTAGAACCTTAAAGGGAAGGACTTGTCACCTACCGCTGCCGTTTTATCATGGTGCTTTTGTATTATTCATCTTGTTTCTTGTCAACTGCTTTTTAAAATAGAGTTATTGTAATTACCAAATGACAATTCTAGTTTTAAATAAGGGTGTAAAGCACTGAAAGTTTGTTGCTGTATATGAATTGAAATTTTTCTGAAAAATTTATAGTGGTTGTGTTTTATACAAGCAAAAGTACCCATGTGAATTTTGCACATTTAATTTTGGTTGAAGCATGATACCTTAATAAGGGAAAGTCCTTTTTCTACTTATATATTTCAAATCAAGTATGTTTTGGGAACTATATTAATGAATAGAATAATGATCAAAAACAATCTAAAGTATTAATTTGACTTTGTGCTAATGAGCAATGTTGATCAATGATTATTTTTCTAAACCTGTGGAAGAACAGAAGCCTTAGAAGCGTAAAGACCAATGTCCAAAGTCTTGTTCTATCACTTGTTGACTGTATGATCTTGGGCATGTTACACATGAAGCAATAATTTTCTGTCCCTTGTTTCAAACTCCAAGAGGGACTCTTTGACTAGTTATCACCACATAATAATTATGCAAATACTAATAACTGTAGTCTCCAAAATTTGGCTCATAATGTTCTAGGCTGGTAAAATGTAGAACTTGATAGACCAAAGTTCTTTCAAATTAAGTAAAAGACCTAATGCCTGATCCTTCTCTCTCAAAGATTATTAGTTTTAAAACTTCAAAAACTTGTGATAATTTCTAAAGTTACAATCCTTTTTTTTTTCCTTCCAGACTATTCATCCTTGAGCTCCCAGTTAAAATATCAAAATTCTAAAAAAGCTTTTATCTCCACCCTCCACTAGCCCCCTCCACTTAGGACCTCCTCCCCAACAGTACCCTTTGTCATTTATTCACAGTACTTATTAGAGTTTTAAAATATTTATGTGTATGAGCATTTGACAAATATCTGCATCCTCCTCTACAAGATTATAAGCTACTTAAGGACAAGGATTACATCGTTTCCTTGGCTTCTTATCACATCTTAAATGCAGGGCTGGGTGCATTATCAGGATTCAACAATTTTTTTTTTTTTCAGTGAGAAAGCAACTGAATGAATTAACGAATAAAAGTCGATAGCCTTTAGACAAACTTTCAGATATCACAGTTTGAGTAAGGGCTTAATATGCCATCCCAAAGTATGCCACAATGGCATAAAGATTATTTTAAGCATAGACAAGAAAAACTCTCTCCCCTCTTCATATTCACCTAAAAGAAAGACAGATTTACTAAAGTGCCTCTCTCCTTTTTTGACCAAGAAGGACAAAGGTTGATCACTGAAGATGACTTTAAACTACAACTACAGTAACCTTATTATGATATTAACTAACAAAATATTACATGTAATTATAATATGTGCACATATTAATAAAACCCTAAAATTTCCTGAATATAATACTAATACGTGGCTATGAAGTCACCCAGATTTTAACATCTTTCCTCAAGCTTACAAGTTAAAGAGATAGCTAAAACACAGATACCTATTGTGGAAGAATAACACTATTTTTTCTTATCTATAATAGCTTCAACCTAAGCAATCTATCTTTCTGGGGCAACTCCCAAAATTTGATCTACTCTTGGGTGAAAAAAAACTTTCTTTGAACTTTATACCATCTCTGACATTGTAATTTAGGCCCCAGCAAAATGTCGTACCTATTCCAGAACCCGAAAACTGCACAAATTGCAAAGTATGAAATTACATTTTAAACAATTGTCTATAACTTCACCTGTTGCTAATATAAAATAAATAAGTCCAAAGTTGAAAAATATGCAAATCTTTTTAAAGGTTATTTCAAAGATCCTATTTACATTTGTAAATATCAAACCATGACTACACTACAGAAACTTCAAGTTTCAAAGAGAACGTAGCTCTACTTCTAGAAAATTTTTAAAGGACCATAAATGGTTTACAGCTTATTCCAGAAATCATAATTATTAATAAAATGTTATCCAAAGCTTGAAAGCAGAACTAAAATGAATTTGTTTGCAATATTATTCTGCTGCATATAAGTGACCCAACCAAATATTATCTAATTCTTTAGGGAAATGTACCAATTTTTGACTTACTGTTCACTATTGATCAAGCCCATACTATATAAAGTTAGACTTGTAAAGCAATCAGTTATAAATAATTTTGGCTGATAAAGATGCAATAATTATTTTATGATAGAAAAGGTAACAATAAAGGGTATAATTTTAATCGTTCTGCAAGACATTACTATTAATGCTTTTGTGTCTTACCTAGCAACTTTATTCTAGCATTATTTATTCTAGTAACCACGCATAATCTACCAATTTTCTTCTGAATCAGCTTTCCCATTCTGTAGGTTTCTTCATTAATAAATTAAATAACGATTTGACATATGCGTTTGATAAGCTTGAATGCCAATCAAAAGCATGTGTCAAATTGTTATTTGAATGCTTGAATGTAAATTATAGCTTTTGAAATGTATGCCTTAATACAATTACTACAAAAACTTAATTTAAGATTTAGGCAATTTCAGTGAGTCAAACAAATCACATTAGATCTCTGAGTCTAGCTGATCACCTTCTCCCTGCAGAATTATCCTACCCATTATCCTACCCTGCCCATTATCCTACCGTGGAAAAACTCCTGCCCATTATCCTACCGTGGAAAAAACATCATAAGAACGCTAAAAATAGTCCTCTCAGCTATGCATACTTTTCTGGAAACAGATTGTATTATCTTTGTGGCTAAATTATTTCTCTCTCCTAAATTAAAGCTGTTAATACAGCAATCATTGAATTCTATATGAAATGAATGACTAGAAGCATGAACATTGCATCCAACAGACAAACTATTGTCAGGAGTGCAGAAGAAGGACCATGACTGCAATGTCAGTAAACATGTGAGTCAAACAGTACTTGGAGTCCTCTAAGACAAGTACTTAAGCTCTGGGGAAACAAATTTGAGATTCTGCACTGTTTTTAAAGTTATTCTGTTTGTAGTGACATTTTAATTTTATGATGATATGCATTGGCTCTGTTAACTAGTTGAGATAATTAAAACTACATTAATAATGCTATTAATAAGTAATTATAACCTGCACTTAGGGAATAAGAGGAAAATTGATTTGAAAAGTTCACAAATTTGAATGAATATTGTTTGTTACAAAAAACTGAGTTTTGTACAACAAATTTGATTTAGCCTCAAGTTTACAAATCAACAATCTTTTATCTGTTAAAACAGATATTTTCCTATTATAAAGAAACCTCTTTTTCTTGATTGGTAAACAGTCTGAGAAAGAAATTTAACCCTATGACAAGATAGGCAGGAAGTACATATAAACACTTCAATTGTATAATGACAGGTATAAAATATTAGTAACTATTGGGCTGCATGCAATGGCGCACACTTGTAATCCCAGCACTTTGGGAGGCTGAGGCAGGCAGATCACGAGGTCAGGAATTTGAGACCAGCCTGGCCAATATGGTGAAACCCGTCTCTACTAAAAATACAAAAATTAGTCGGCCTGGTGGCAGGCACCTATTGTCCCAGTTATTCAGGAGGCTGAGGCAGGAGAATCGCTTGAACCCAGGAGGTGGAGATTGCAGTGAGCCAAAATCATACCACTGCACTCCACCCTGGGCAACAGAGCAAGACTCCATCTCAAAAAAAAAATTAGTAACTATTATAGCTATCTAATAAAATAAAATGACTAACTGAAGGCTTGACTTCAGAAAGCTCCTGTGTCAGCGAACCCCAATTTCTTCAATATTATTTATTAATAACCATTTGTCTAGCTGGAAATGATAGACTCTGCTTTCAGTAATTTTCTACCCAAATCAAATTTAAGAATATAGGCATAAAATTTTCCAATTATATAGTTCACTGTTAAAAATTCTGTTTCACATAAAATACCAGGCACACGTGTGTGCGTGTGTGTGTGTGTGTGTGTGTGTGTAGGTGGCAAAATGTTACTATTAGGAATGCAACGAAAGAGATACAATTATGGAAATCCACATTGATTTATGAGATAAAACATCTTACAAAATTTAGCATTTCACAAAGCTACTAAGCTTCCAAAAGGAAAAGTTTTGTTCTATTTTTCTATTAATAGCTGTTTAGCCAACAGAGTAGGAAAGCATATATTTTCTATAATTTCATAAACATTTTATTTGCATATTATCCATATATCAAATATAAATAATATAGTACCACGTTGACATATAGGTGTATTCTTTTTACTTGTCTAGATAGAATATCACTTGAAGATAACTCATGTGAAGATGTTTACCTCCCCTCCTTTTCTGCACCAGAAGTTCCTGGCCTAAAATTCTTGCTCTGATTTTTTTGTCCCTTTCCTAACACTGCCTATTTCTTTCATGTATCAGACCTCTTCCAACTTCAAAGGAATGTAGATGAATCATAGAGGGAGACAGAGAAGAATGAGAATCAAGTCCAAGGGCACTGAAGAATTTACTGGAATGACAAGTCAAACATGGAAAGAAGAACTAAAACTTATCTTCTCTTAGCAAAAGTGTATGGAAGAGACTAAACATGCGCAACTAGGCACTGTCAAATCTTATTAAAGCAGTCTTAATTAATTTGCTATTTATAGGCAAATAAAGACTAAAAGAAAGTTCACCTTTGCATGATGCCTGAGAAAATGGACTCAACCAGCAAATAAGTAGAATGAACAAGATTAGAACACATTCAAAAGGAAACTTCTTTCAAGCACATCAATAACATCTACCTTTTCATATAATATATGTTCTTTACCAGTAAGTGCAGCATGCCAATGACCAACCTTGCTAACCTGCTGCTTTGATGTGTAAATCATAAATCAATCACCATTATTCACTCATTGAACCAGGACCTTAACAAGGCAATGATCTGCTTCTACGTACTATGGTTTGAATGTGCCCCCTACAGGTCATGTGCTGAAAATTTCACCTTCAATACAACATGGCTGGGACTTGGGGCCTAATAAGAGGTGATTAGCTCATGAGGGCTCTGCCCACATGAACTGATTAATGTCCTTATCGTGGGAGTGGCTAATTTTCTTGAGAGTGAGCTCGTTATGAACATGAAGGCAGCCCCTCTTGCTCTCTCACCTTCTCCTCCCCTTTCCACCATGGGATGATGCAGCAAGAAGGCCCCTGCCAGATGTGGGTCCCTTGACCTTGAACTTCTCAGCCTCCAGAACTGTAAGATATAAATTTCTTTTCTTTAAAAATTACCCAATCTGTGGTATTCTGTTACAGCAAAAGAAAACAGATTAAGATACTACATGATTATGAGCCCTCATCTAAGTAGTATGCAGTTAAAACTTTAAAAATGATGAGATCTAAATACAAAATGCTTTTAATAGATGTCCTAAGACAATATATTAAACGATTTGTAAGAGATTTAGAAAAATACTTTTTTCACAATCTACTAAATGATTATAAAAACACTCAAAAATAATTACAAAATAAGAAAGATAAAATCTTGAAACTACCTCACCCTGTGGTTTTTAGTGATTATGTTATAAATACATCTTTTATAAACAGGAAAATCATCTGCAATTCTAAACTAGAAAATCAAAAACAAAATTTTAATATAACCCATTGGTGATGAATCCTGAAAAGTCCTGATGTGAACTTACATATAGTCATCATTTTTTGTTAATGTAAATTAACATTTAACAACAGAAATATTAATGTATTTTATTACGGTGTGCTCCCAAGCACTTATTTACATGCTAAATAACATACAAGATTACATTTCTAAAGTAAAAACCCTACTGAATTTTGAAAAACAATTAATCCCAGTGATTTCAGATAAGGGATCATGGGATGATATATGATGATCTGATATATAATTTTACATAATCAAGGTTTATACATTGCTCTTTTTAAATTTTTATTTTCCTGAGTTATTTATACTTGTCTTAGCTATTTTTTGAAAATCTTTTTCTAATACAAGTAAATTCAAATTTTAACACTTAAAATACTTATCTCTCTTTAAATTTAGACATTAAGAGTATGTCATTATTATACAATAGAAAAAAAAAAACGAGAAGTTTTGAGTGTTAGAAAAATATTTTAAGCATAGATCTATAAATATGGACCATGAATAAAGTGGAAACCTAGTAACAACCCAGTCATTCTTCAGATTAAAATATAAGACTCCAGAAAATACTTGATTTATCCGGAGCCACATTTTTTAAAAAATGTGGCTCAGGATGAAAAAAATACAGCAGGATTTGCAATAAAGGTAGCATAAAGAGTTCTGACAATTTATTCATCAGATGATAATTATAAAACTTGAGCAATTACATTAAAAACAGAATTTGAAGGCAATAGAAAATAACCAAAGTAGGAAAAACAAGACATTTTATTTTGCTAAGTAAGAATTGCAGGTTTATACCTTTTTAGCCTAACAGCACTGTACAATTCACTCATCTGTGACACCAGAAAACTATAGCCTCATCACTTCAAAATGGAATATGATAAAGTTTGTGGCACCAAAGCAGATGAATAAAATGTTTAAGGAATATACTCTAGAAGCTAGAAAATCTCAGAAGAGATGAGGTAAAAAATGTGAATACAACTCCACCCACTCTTCCATTTCCACATCAACTTACTACCCCTCATCATGATCTTCCTGGCTGACTGTTAAACCATGTATTTGCACAGGAAACTCAGAGAGTTTAGCAATAAGGAAGACAAAAAAGACAGAATGGTCAATCCCTTAATGACAGACCTGTTTCTGGTTAGATCTGTAAGTTGTTGTGTTTTGGACCCTCTGAGTTGCCCAATCAGCGCACAGCTTAGGCAACAATAATATGAAGAGGGTTCTAGCTTAAGATAAAAAGAACTGAGCTGGTAAAGCAACTGGGCATCTGGGAAGTCACCCAGAAGCAAGGAAATCACACAGGAGGTAAGCTTCAACATGTAAGTATGAACTCTGACCAATTTATAGCTCACTACTGAAGCATATAGACACAGAAGAGATACTCCATGAAGCCAGATAGGAGAGCAGGACCAGTAAACTGAGAGCACTGGGCAGAGATCAACTCTTCCACAGATGGGAAAATGGGGTGGGGAGGAGGAGCTTTAACAACATGAATCAAAATAAGATGGCTCCCTTCTAGAAAATCAAAAAGTCCTCCAAAGAGTACCACTGAATTCAATTACTGCAATGTGTTCTCTACAAAGCCAAGCTTTCAATCAACAATTAGTAAATGACTAGCCATTCAAAAAACACAAAAACATTATCCATATTTAGGAAAATGCCACAAGCTATGCAAACAAACTAATACTATATCCAACTATTAGATACAGAAAGACTTCAGGACAGACTTTATCAATATGTTAAAAGCAAAATATTGTGTTAATGAGCAAACCAATAAGGAATCTAAAAGAGAAACTGAAACTATAAAAATAAACAAAATGAAAATTTTTAGAGACAGAAGTACAATATCTGACATGAAAAATTCAGTAAGTAGAATCATAAATAGTAAATTTAGATGACAGAATAATCAGCAAACATGAAGATAGATCAATAGAAATTAGCCAATTTAATGAAGAGACAGAAAAAGATTTTTAAAAATGAATCAAGTTTCATAAACCCGTTGGAAACTATTGAAAGATTCACAGAACGCCTAAGTGGAGTCCTAGAAGGACAGTATAGAAAGAGAAATGGGAAAAATTTTTGAAGAAATAATTGTTGCAAACTTTGTAAGTGGAAAACATTATGTTTCTGACTGACGCAAGAAATTTAATTACCTTTGTGTAAGATAAACATACATGCATCTAAACAGATACAAACACAAAAACATACTTAGTCACATCATAGTCAAAGTGCTGAAAGATAAATATAAAAAGAAAATCTTGACAGCAGCAAGAGAAAATCAACTTATTATAGGAAAATAATGACATGATTAATTGTTGTCTTCTAATCCGAAACAATATAGGCCATAAGATATTGGAATAAAGTATTCAAAGTGCTAAACAACAACAACAAAAAAATCAACCAAGAATTTGATATTCAGTGGAAATGAAGACTAAATGAAAGCATTTTAATATGAACAAAAATTGGGAAAATATATATTTTTAATAGACCCACACTACAGAAAAGAATGCTAGAAGAAGTCTTTCAGGATGAAGAAAAGTGACACCTGATGGTCACTCAAATATATAGGGAGAAATAAAACATACCTGAAATAGGATTTTATGTGGGTACAAAATAAAGACTCTCTATCTATATGTATATAATATATATATTACATGTATATAATATATATTACATATTTAATATATAGTATATATTATATATATTATGTATTTACATATGTCTGAAATTTCAAAAAGAAAGAGAATTAAAGAAAATAAGAGAAATTAATAAAATAGCATATAAAAACAGTAAAAATGAAAAAACTGAATGATAAAGAAATATTATAAGCATCTTTATGATAAATTCAATAACTTAGATGAACTAATTCTATGAAAAACACAAACTCCTTCAAGGTTCAATCAGGAAGAAATAGATAACCCTATATCTACAAAAAAATTAAATTTTTAATTAGAAATAATTCATTTGGCCTACCATAGGGCCAAATGAATTATCTGATTAATTCTCTCAAATATTTATGGAAGAAGCAATACCAACCTCACAAAAAAAAACATGTCAGAAAAATAGAGGAAGGAGCATTTCCCAATGCATTTTAGGAGGCTAAAATCACCATAGTACCAAAGCAGGCAAAGATACAAAAGATACATAAAACTGCAAGCCAGTTTTCTCCAGGAATAGAGATGAAAATCCTCAACGAAAGTCAAATTGAAATCAGCAGTACACACAAACACATATACACACACACACACACGTAATGTACATATGTAAATGTATACTTATTTATATTTTTGCTTATTGAAAATATTTATTGCCTGATTTTTATATATCAATGTACATGGTAATTATATTACTATACAGTAGCTAAACACTTTGAATAGAACACTTGACTGTTCCCTGCATTTGTGTAGCACTGAGCATGTATGATCACTACTTAATAACTATTGAATTGAGCAACTGAAATCATTTACTGTTCAGATGTCTTTGTCAATATTCTCTCATTCCAAACACTCACATGCAAACATACCTGTACACATACGAAGAATTAATATCCCATCACCTTTGCCATCTACAACTTAAAACATATTTTCAAACTTTTTTTTCTTATAGTCAAGGTTATTTTTACAAAATGGGGCTAGGAACCAAAAAATTTCTCCTTATACGATGCTAGCATCCTTTTTTCAATGGCAAAACACAGCCAGTTTTTATAAACATAAAATGCTTATGTTTTCATTTAGTAATACTTAAAATTTAGGCCAGCTCTGGCATCTCATGTCCTTCTAGGTTTCAAGAGTGCACTGGTGAGTGGGCACTGGGCCAATGGGCAGTGAGCCAGGCTCCTGCAGCAGCCGACTCCAGAGCGACACCATTCTCCTGCTGGTACCTGGACCCAAGCTGTGCATGCGGGCAGCTGGTCCATGCCCAACTCAGTTCCCCACCCTGCCATGGATGCCCGGGCCTGTGCCATCGTGCTTTGTGTGGCCATTGTGGCTGGTGCTGCCTCAGAGCCCCTGGGCAAGAAAGAGCACATGGCACGGAGAGCAGCAGAAGCCTCTTACTGCACTGGCTCCAGCTGACAGACAGGAAGCCACTGCTGTCAGCCATCCTGAGCATCAAGTTGTGGCACAAGCAGTGGAGCCCCGTTGTGAAGAGTCTGGTGCCCACCAACGGCTACCACTCCATCTGTGTGGTGGAAACCAAGTTGGCAGCATTCAGCACAGAGGCCCGTATTAACCTACTAGGGAAGGATATCACACATGAAGAAGAACCAAGGTGCTTTAGTTAACAGCCAGCTCACCCTTAGAAACAGAGCTTGCTAGTACAATAGCACCTGACCACACGTGCCAGAAGGAGCCCAGCTGAGCCCAGCCTAAACTGCTGACCAAATCAATCATAAGCTAATATGTTTTAGCTGGTTTGTTATGCACTACTAACACATATGCTTACTACAGATAAGATACCAGGATTCAAAGAAAGATTGATTCCTAGTTATCCACAAATAGTAGGCACCCTATAGGTGCTGATTTTCTTTTCACTTTAAACTTGGATCTCTTGTTAGATGGTGTTGAATTATACAGAAATGCATGTAGGCATATATGCATGTGATTGGTGTTTAAATGCACACAATCCCCCATACCATGGAAGGAAACAGACAACCAGAGCTTGACCATTAAGGCTAAGACCAAATTGCAAAATAAGAAGTTTGTCTTTAATCTATTCCCTCCATATCTAAATGTTGGAGGTCAAGGCTGTGGACAGATCTGAAAACATGGGATTCCTTCCTCCTGGGGTCTATTGTTATTTGTTCACTGTCTGATCTCCAAAAGGAAATGGGTAGCAGGCAGGCAGCAGTGGTCTACCTGTGGACACTTCCTGCTTGCAGCCTCCTGCTTTCTCTTGGGACACTACCTCTCCCACCCATGGTCCTGAGGAGAGATGTTGGTAGGGAAGGGCTGTTCCTTCATCTCTGGAAGAAAACGACGTACTTGAGGCCAGGGAAGTCAATGTCCTCAGAACTGCACTTCTATGCGGAAGGCCTGGCCATGTGTGGCTACTGAGTACATGGAATGTGGCTGGTCTGAACTGAGATATGCTGAGAAGGAAACATATGGAGTGTGTTTCAAAGATTTAGTACCAAAACTTATATATTTGATTAACAATTACATAATAATCATATATTAAAATGACAATATGTTGAGTATATTGTGTTTAAATCAATCATTATAATCAATTTATCAATTTTTTTAAATAAAATACAAATTTAAATAAAATAAAAACAAAAAGAACAGGCAAGGTGAGAAAGGACAGCTTAGTTTGCAACTATCCACTCTTCACAATACTTCCCACTCATCTTTCCCTTGCGGATACTAAGATCTTCAGGAAACAGAATCTGAAAGCCTTCAGAGAGGTGATCTATCAGATCTCACAATCTGACTTGGAAAGACAGATCAATAGAGTGTGCCATATATTAATCATAAAATTCTGAAATTGCAATTATTAGCTTTCTCATATTGAATGCAAAGGAGTGGTGTTTAAGGAGATCTCTTTTTCACCTTTTTACAAATTTTCAACTGTGTCTTTAATCCACAGAACAGCTTGTAGCGTCTAGCTCATGTTGAAAGGATTTATGAGTCTTACAGAGATCCTCATTGAACCTTCTATCTAAATCAAAAGTCCTAACATTCACATGTTCTTAAGCTTGTTTCCTTCAGTTTATGAGTTTTTATAAGTTATTTGAGGTCAGGCTTGTATCTCTAATTACTGTGTCTCCAGTACCCAGTACTCTTCCTGAAACAATAGTTCTTTAATATCTAATGTTGAGGGCATTACTAATGTATCTAGAGAACCTGAATTATCTAATAAGCAAATAAGGGAACTTTGTACCAACAAAGCTGCAAATAACGTGACAAAGTACATAGGAGCTATAATAGCTATGTAAGAAGCAAACAGCACAGAGTTGTAAAAAGTAACACTTCTACAACCAAATGGCCATTTTGGCGAACAAGAAAGCATTCTGGAAATGTAGGATTATTAATTGACAGAGGAAAAAATAAAGAATGATTCAGTCCCCATTTTGTTTCTGTCTTCTCTCATAAGAAAAGTGTCCTAAAATGATAACTGGAAAGTAAAATAAATATTTGCAAAAGGAAATTAAAACCCAAGATAGCTGAGAAAATTACAACAGAGCTTATTGTTGCTACTTTAAACAAGTTTACATCTGTTGTCTTAAATGAGTTACATTCTTGTGTACTAAGGGACTCTGTAAATGAGATTGCCAGGGAAATATAAAGGTAGAAGAACTGGCCAACAATAGATAAGGAAAGTGATTCAAATGACTAAAGGGCTTGATCCTTAAATCAGGTAAAAGTATAAAATGGAAAATATAAGGGATAGCTTCCGAACACTTCGAGTGGAAAGCATGGCTTGCTCTAGGCCAGCATAGCTTAATAAATGACATTTAATTAAAGTAGTTACTTTTCATTATATTGAAGTATTTTTAAGCAATATAATGCCATTCCACCCCTATATATTTGATAGGAATCTTTAAATATGAGGGCATTTTCTCATATAATGACATTTCTTATATAATATACTATTATTGCACTAACAAAACTAATAATAATTACTTGCTGTATTAGTTATTTATTGCCAGGTAACAAATTACCACAAAGTTAGTGGCTTAAAAAAGAAAACATGTATCTTTTTATCTCACAGGTTTTCTTGTTTGCTTTTGTTTTTTAACTTTCATTTGAGGTTCAGGGTACATGTGCAGGCTTGCTATATAATAAATTGTGTGTCATGGGAATTTGGTATACAGATTATTTCATCACCGAGGTAATAAGCATAGTACCCTATAGGCATGTTTTCTAATCCTCTCCCTCCTCCCACCATCTACTCTCAAGTAGATCCCAGTGTCTGTCGTTCCCTTTTGTGCCCATGGGATCTCCTTGTTTAGCTACCACATGTAAGTGACATGTGATATTTGGTTTTCTGTTTCTCCATTAGTTAGCTTAGGATAACCGCCTCCAGCTCCATCCATGTTGCTGCAAAGGACATGAAGGACATGATCTCATTCTTTTTTATGGCTGCTCAGGATTTCATAATATGTACGTATTACATTTTCTTTACCTAGTCTATTCTTGATGGGCATTTAGGTAGATTCCATGTCTTTGCTATTGTAAATAGTGCTGCAATGAACATATAAATGTATGTGTCTTTATGGTGGAACTATTTATAGTCTTCTAGGTATACACCCAATAATGAGATTGCTGGGTCGAACGGTAATTTTTTTTTAATTTTTTGAGGAATTGCCATACTGCTTTCCACAATGGCTAATTTACATTCCTACTAGAGGTATTTACATGTTCCCTTTTCTCTGCAACCTCACTAGCAGAGAGGTTGTATGCATGTAATTGGTGTTTAAATTCACACAATCCCCCACATTTTTAAATAATAGCCATATTTTTAATAATAGCCATTCTGACTGGTGTGAGATGGTATCTTATTGTGGTTTTGATTTGCATTTCTTTAATGGTTAGTCATGTGGAGCCTTTTCTTATATGCTTGTTGGCCACATGTATATCTTCTTTTGAAAACTGTTCATGTCTCTTGCTCACTTTTTAATGAGATTGTTTGGAAATTTTCTTTTAAATTGGTTTAAGTTCCTTATAGACTCTGGATATTAGACATTTGTCAGATGCGTAGTTTGCAAAAAAATTTTTCCCATTCTAGAGGTTGTGTGTTTACTCTGTTGATAGTTTCTTTTGCTGTGCAGAAACTCTTTAGTTTAATTAGGTCCCATTTGTCCATGTTTTTGTGTCTCAGTTTCTAAAGGGCAAAAATCTGACATGACTAGTCAGACTCTCACACTCAAGGTGTAGATTGGCTGTGCCCCCAGCTGAGGATTTCAGGAAGAACCCACTTCCCGGCTCATTCATGTTATTGATAAAATTTAGTGCCTTGTGTTTGTAGGACTCAGGTTTCATTTCCTGACTGTCAACCAATGTGGACTCTCATTTCCTCAGCAACTCATGGTTTCTTGCTCTGGGTTTCTTCAGATGCTCTCTCCTGGGCTCTTACATTACTATGATCACCAGGTGCACATATTTCTCTCTTGGATTCCTCTCAACTTTAAACTCTCTGACTTTTCCCTCTACTCTGGGCCAGAGAACATTGTCTACTTTTAAGTGGTTCGTGGAATTATGTTAGGCCCACCCAAATAATCTCCTCTTCCTAACATAATGACAGGAGTAACTCTAGGAGCAAAGGTCATCTTAAAATTCTACTTACCACACTGATAATGTCAAATACACACTCTACAGTCAAATCCCTTCACTTTATTTTTCTGTGAGTTTAAATTGGGATCCAAACAAATTCCATGTGCTGTGTTTGGTTGTTAATTGTTTCAAACCTCTTTTAATACAAAGCAGTGCCCTATATTAGCCATACTTCTAACTCATTAAAGAGACTGGGTCCGGTATTCTCTGGAATATTTTACATTGTAGATTTGCCTGTTTGTTTCCATATGCTATATTTTTAATTGCTACCTGGTTCTAGTATTTCCTATAAATTCAAAGTGAGTTCTAAAAGCTTGATGATACTGTTGTAGCCATATTTCAGCTCAGGAGTTACTATATATTTCATATTGCGTCATATCAAGAGGAATCTAGCACTTAGTTATTCTATGAAAATCAAGATAAATTGGTAGTTTCTGATGTGGAAAGCCTGATCCACTGATTGTAAAATTCCCATTAACATTTCTCCCAATAACATATCTATCCATGGTCAAGGTTAAAGCCAAAATGTGATTTTCTCATTTGAACATTTCTTCCACATTTATTCGATGAAACTTTTCTCTAAAGAACACTTTTCCTAATCAACTACTTTGCCACCCTGACAAACAATTCTTACAGAAAAGTGAGGGCAAATGCTTAAGTTTTCTTCATATAATTGCCAAATTTCTAAGGAAAGAGTTAGTATTCTTATCATCTCCAACAGTAGCCAACACAACTTTTGGTTTCCTTTTATTTCTTTTTCCTCTCTTTTATTTTTTGAGTATCATTTAATTGTATGCAGATGCTTTTTCATTTTCTAACAATTCAATCTTTGCCCCCAATTAATCTTTGATGGTATTCTTGCTTTCTGGCACAATAAAATACCCTGTTCTGGTATATTTTACCATATTATGATCTGGTTTCCTTTTTTCCTTTAGAAAAATATCTGTTGATGTTATAACAACTATTTGAATATTTTCTCCAAACTTTTTATATGACCCTTATTCCTTTCTTTCTTTAAAATGTTTTCTATCAGTTTACTATAACAAAATATTCTTAATGTATCAGTATACCACTCGCTATCATATTAGTTTTAACGTCTGTGATCATAATTACAACTTTTTGATTAATTAGATCAAAAAGATTAATTACTTGATTCATTAGCTAATGAGTCAAGTAATATACAAAGTAATATTCAAAGTAATAGTAATTCAAAGTAATTCAAAGTAATATTCAAAGTAATATATTCAAAATAGAATTCAAAGTAATTCAAAGTAATGAATCAAGTAATATACAAAGTAATATACAAAGGATATATTTTTACTTCCCAGGAATATTTATAATGTAATTTACCAAATTACTATAATTTCTACTTGCTCTACCCCTTATTCTTCAAATTTTGTTATTTCTATGTTTTTCTCTGCCTATAACTCCTATATTAATCTTTCATATTTATCTCATCATTTATTTCTGCAGTTAGCGTTTATCTCTAAAATATACACCAAAGTTTCTGCTATCACTTTGTTATTAGCTGAAACTCATTCCAAGTAGAGCCCTTGGGGTGGTCTCATATGAAATCCACTGAGTTCTTGATTGTTTCTTGATGATCTTTATATACAAAATTTACATTTTGCCTATATATAAAATCTTTGCTTCACATTTTTTTTCCATTGCATACTGTATTAGTCTGTTTTCACACTGCTGTAAAGAACTACCTGATGCTGGATAATTTATAAAGAAAAGAGGTTTGCTGTTCCACATGGCTGAGGAAACCTTAGGAAACTCATAGTCATGGCAGAAGGGGAAGTAGAAGCAAGGCACATCTTAGATGGTGGCAGGAGAGAGAGAAAGTAAGGGGGAAGTGCTACAATTTTAAAAGATCAGATCTCATGAGAACTCACTCACCTTCCACCAGGTCCCTCCTTAACACAAGGGGATTACAATTCAAGAGGAGATTTGGATGAGGATGGCAGAGCCAAACCACAGCATACACCTTACAGAAGAGTTACTCTATTTGGTTCTAGCATAACACTTTTGATATTTTATAAGTTACTTGATTTTGATGGGAAACCTGTAGATTTTTAAAAATCTATAATGTTCAATATTTCTCCATATTGATCAGTCTGGAATAATATTCTAAATTACTAGATATGTCTTTACCAATATGTAAATTAGATTTTATTTCAGGAAGTTTTTCTTGAATTATAGTTTTAAATAATTTTCCTATTTCAGTCTTTTATTTTTTTCTCTTTGGAGTATTCTAAGCATAGATATTCTACTGTTTGCCTCTCCTCCATGCCTTTCTTATCTTTCTTTAGCATTTTTAAATTTTTTGTTACGTTTCCCATTTTCTTCACTTTTTTCCATTTCTTTATTACATTTACATTACTGTGATTTTTATAGTCTTTTGATTCTTGTGTTTATTTCAATCCCAATTTTAGTAATATGTTTCTTGTATCTTTCTAGTCCTTTCCTGAATAATTTTCACATTCCTCTATAATCTAATGAAATTACTATCTGTTCTATTTGCAATTTACATTATCATTATTTCAATTCTTTTACTTTAATCTTTTAACTAATTTTGAAATACTGGATTATAATTATTCTGTAGCATATTTTTGGGGCAGTTCATAATATCTTGTTATTTTTTTTGGTTCTTATTTTTTCTTATAATACTGTGACTCAAGTTGTGTTATATATGTTTTTTGTTTTCTTTAGTTTTGCATGTGTAAATAAGATGGATTTTGTTGGATTATTAAGGATAGCACAATGATGGATTAAGTGCTTTCCTTAGCTTTCAGACTCATGTATGGTCCTTTCCCCTATTTTTTTTTTTTGTTTGTTTGCTTGCTTTGGAGTGTTTTGTTTTGGGCATAGGTCTTCCTCTGTTACTCAGGCTGGAGTATAGTGACACGATCATGACTCACTGCAGCCTAAACCTCCCTGGGCTCTGATCATCCTCCCACTTCAGCCTTCCAAGTAGCTGAGACTATAGGCATGTGCTACCACATCCAGATAATTTATGTGTTTTTTGTAGAGACAGGGTTTTGCCATGTTGCCCAGGTTTGTGTTGAACCCTTGGGCTCAAGTGATGCTCCCACCTTGGCCTCCCAGTGTGCTTCAGCCTATAGGTATGACTTACCACATCTGGCCTTCCCTGTTTTTTGAAGAATTCAAAATATGTTCTCTGTATAGTCCTTCTCTACTTTTCAGAGAGAAGACTGACTCAGAAAAGCCTTTAATCCCCAAACTTGGGATTTTCAGGACTCAAAGCATTGACTTCTAGGCAGTACTTATTCCTTGAATGTAGCATTTTATTGATATTAGCTTTGGGGAGTCTACTTCTCAATTCCTCTGAAATCTCTTTCATTTGCATAGGTTGTTCCTGTCTTACTCAATTTGCATTCTGCTTCTCACATTTTCCTATAAGATGAAGTTCTGTTCTTCTTATAGGGAATATTCTCTAGATTTCTCTTATTAACCACATATAGCAATTATTCATATTTTACCATTGCCCACATTTTCTCTCAGTTATGACAATTGACCAAGATGATGCCAAGCACCAAATAGGATGGGTACATTCTGTGTTTATCTTACATAAACCATCACTTTTCCTTTCCTACCCTCTCTGCTCTTTCCACAAAGCTGCTGATGGACTGCAGATTATTATTGGGTGAACCCACTCTAGTTCTGGAATTCCCATGTATGACAATTTTAGAAATATGGTCCAAAATTCCATAACTCTTCTCCAATTAAGAAGTAGGTTTCTAAACTTTTTTAATTTGGTTGGAATTTGACTGCTTTGACCAATAGAGTACAGAGGAAGTGATGCTGCATGACTTCTAACACTACTCTACAAAGCTGAAAAGGCCAAGAATAGATACACCAGTTGACAGTTTCACCTTATGGTTTGCTTCCATTCCCCGCAAGAAACCCAGTAAATAACTGAAGCTATTTTGAATGCTTCAGACCAGCCCATATGCCAGCTTAATATCACCAAGCAACCTCTGTTGATGTTACATTAAATCAAGAGTCACCCAGTTGAACCCTGACCAAATTATTGACCTAAAAAATAATGATAAGTAAGAAAATTGTTATTTAATACCACTAAATTTTAGTTTGTTGCATAGGAACAGAAAATTGAAACATGGTTTTGTAACTGAAAGTGGGGAGCTGTTGTAACAAACTCTCACATGTATATCCTTGGTTTGGGAACAGTAACAGGTAGAGAAGGAAATGTATTTAATAAACCTGATGATCTAGTTAAGGAGATTTCCAGAGTCCTGAAGGTATCACCATCTGGTGTCTTTAGTTGCCTGTTAAATAACGTGAGAAAACATACCTAACCAAAAACCAAATTTTTCACTTTTGAATTAACATTTGGGAAAAAAATAAATGTTCTAAGCCAGTCTTCAGTCATATATATATATACATATATATATATATATATATATATATATATTCAACTTTCAATTTCCAAGGTACCTTTGCAGGATGTGCAGGTTTGTTACATAGGGAAATATGTGCCATAGTGGTTTGATACACAGATCAACCCATCACCTAGGTATCAAGCATCTATTAGTTATTCTTCCCAATCTTCTCCTGCTCCCTGTACCCCACAACAGGTCCCAGCATGTGCTGCTCCCTAACATGTGTCCATATATGCTCATTGTTCAAGCTCCCACTTATAAGTGAGTATGTGCAATATTTGGTTTTCTGTTCCTGCATTACTTTGCTGAAGATAATGGCTTCCAACTCCATCCATGTACCTGTGAAGGACATAATCTCATTTCTTTTTACGGCTGCATAATATTCCATGGTGTGTATGTACCACATTTTCTTTATCCAGTCTATAATTGATGGACATTTGGGTTGATTTCCTGCCTTTGCTGCTGTGAATAGTGCTGCAGTGACCATATGGCTGCATGTATCTTTATAATAGAATGATTTATAATCCTTTGGGTATATACTCAGTAATGGGACTGCTGGGTGAAATCACATATCTGCTTCTAGATCTTTGAGGAATCACCACACTGTCTTCCACAATGGTTGAACTAATTTACATCCCCACCAACAGTATAAAAGTGTTCCTTTTTCTCTACAACCTCACCAGTATCTTTTGTTTCTTGACTTTTTAATAATCACTATTCTGACTGAAGTGAGATGGTATCTCACTGTGGTTTTGATTTACATTTCTCTAATGATCAGTGATGTTGAGGTTTTTTTCATGTTTGTGGGCCACATAAATGTCTTCACACTAATCAAGGAAATTAGCGATGACAGAAACAGAGAAACATTTCATGCTCATGAATAGGAAGAATCAAGATCATGAAACTGGCCATATTGCCAAAAGTAATTTATAGATTCAATGCCATTTCCATTAAACTACCATTGATATTTTTTTACAGAATTAAGAAAGAACTATTTTAAAATTCATATGGAACCATAAAAGAACCTGAATAGCCAAGACAATCCTAACAAAAAGAACAAAGCTGGAGGCATCATGCTACCCTACCTCAAACTATACTATAAGGCTACAGCCAAAACAGCATCGTACTGGTATAGAAACAGACACATAGACCAATGGAACAGAATAGAGAACTCAGAAATAAGACCATACACCTACAACCATCTGATATTTGATGAACCTGATAAAAACAAGCAATTGGGAAAGGATTCCCTATTTAATAAATAGTGCTGAGAAAACTCACTAGCCATACACAGAAAATTAATACTGGATCCCTTCATTAAAACTTACACAAAAATTAACTCAAGATGGATTAAAGACTTAAATGTAAAACCCAAAACTATAAAAATCCTAGAAGAAAATCTAGGCATTACCATTCAGGACACAGGCATAGACAAAGATTTATGAAAATGCCAAAAGCACCAGCAACAAAAGCAAACCTTGAAAACTTTTTCTCCCATTCTGTCGGTTATCTCTTCACTCTGATGGTAGTTTCTTTTGCTATGCAGAAGCTCTTTAATTTAATTAGATCCCATTTGTCAATCTGTCCATCTGACAAAGGTCTAATACTCGGAGTTGACAAGGAACTTAAAACAAATTTATGAGAAAAAAAACAACTCAATTAAAAAGTGGACAAATGACATGAACAGTTTTTTTGTACCAGCAAAATATTCTCAAAAAAATAAATGGCCTCAGAGAAAGATTTCTCAGTCTCATCACCAGTGACATTTTGGAATGGTCAGTTATGTGTTGGTATGGGGACATTATCCCACATATTGTGATTGTTAAACAAAAGTTTTGATTTTTATTCACCAGATGACAATGAAACTGGCCCAGTTATTACATAGAATTGTTGTTTATGGATTTTTTTTAATAAACATTGAAATTGACACTCCCAGTCTTCAAACTTGAGAAACTTACATTTGTCTTATCTGAGTCCCTTTCTCAGGAAACTAACCATCAGTTTTCCCAGATAATCTCAAGGAACTGTTACTTACCAGACAACCACATCTGTACAATGAGATGCCAGACACCTCACCTGTCATGATTTACTAACTGGCTACCTGCTGTCTGGTGACCGACTTCTCTTTCTTACTCTTCCCAAATTCCTGTTTTCCATACATAGTTACATTTTTTTTCTGCTATATGAATGCTTAATTTTACTTGGTTGAGGTGATGACTTTGAGCTTGATCTTTCATTCTTCTTGGCTGCAGCACCCAAATAAAGTACTGTCTCGGTGATTGGCTCTGTGCAGTGAGCAAGGGGACCTAGAACCAACTCATAGCATTTCAGTAAAAACGGTAGCACCTCTTCATTTGTGAAAACTAAAAATTTATCTGGACATTGACAAATGCTTCCCCCTCCATTAAGAACCACTGTCTTAGAGCAAATTAAAATCTAACAACTTCCAGAAATACATGGCTCCAGGAAATCTGGAGGCGGGGGAGCTTTAAGATATTTTGTTAACATCTCAGAAATATGTAAGGCAGTGCCTCAGATACCAACTCAATAAAACAAAAATGTCCCTAAAAACCTTAACCATATGTCTCTCTGTCCTTCCAGGCTAAACAATGCTGCTTTCATGATTCTTAAGGGTATTGTCCCACAGCGGTTTCACTGAGAGCTCAAAACATTCCATGCTCATAGATAGGAAGAATCAATATGAAAATGGCCACATTGCCAAATGTAATTTACATATTCAATGCTATTCTCATTAATGACAGAGGAGGACTTATATCACAGATATTCCTGGATATTGCTTTGGTCTAATGATATGGATTACACTTTAATATATTTGAAACAATTTATTAAGTGTTTAAAGTAATTGTGCCAACTTGGAATGACAGTACAAGATGGATATGAGGCCTTTGGGTCTGCAAATTTCTTACTACAGCAAGCAGACTAAGAAAACTACTCAATACCATACATGAAAATGGAAGGAATATGTGACCAGTAGCCACAGAATTACAGGGTAGAAGCAAGAGGCCAGAGAACAGAGACAAGAGACACAAAAAAAATGTTTTCCAGGGGGTATGACTGAGCCCAAATCAAATAACTAGTAACTGTGTCCAACTCGATTTCAGAACTGTTATAGAACAGTAACTTCTTTGTGTGCTGATTTCCCTCATTTTCATAGGAAATTTCTATAGCAATTAACTTTTGCCTGTCCCATTATTATATACTGGATATATGTATGAGCACAGGGATGAATAAGGTCAGATATCTAATCTCTTAAATTAACTGGTCTCCAAATTAAGAGGGACTGAATCTGACCAATCTTATCTGCACTGGAAGCTAATTCATATAAGATCCTTGACCTCATGTCTGAGCTGAAGCCATAAAAGGATGAGACTTTGGAAAGAGCTTGGGAAGAACTGAGTGCATTTTGCATACGGAAGGAATGTAAATATCTATGGCTACAAACAGATTATTGTGATTCTTCAACATTGCTGAAAATTCATTGAATCTTCTCCCATGCAAAAGTAGGGCCTATGCCCTTCCTCTGTAATATGAAAGGACTTGTGAGTACTTCAACCTGTATAGTTGCCATATGACATCTGAGTCTACGTCATAAAAGACCTTGAAGTTTCTATCCAATTCCTTGGTACAATCTCCGGCAGCCCTGAGCCACCAGGCAGGATATCTGACTTAAGGCCCTAAGGCAACCCTGCTGGACAGGCACATGTAGGTCTGCCATCAAATGTGCCACCAAAGCCAAACTCTCAGCCATCCCTGCCAAGAGTAAAGCTATCCTGAACCCTCTCGAGCAGCCCATAGGTGAACTGAGTATCACAGAGTAGGCTTGCTGATGCCATGTCCTATTACAGAAAAAAATAAGTCACTTTCCACCTTAATGTATGATTCACAAAATGATGACATATAATGAAGTGGTCATTGGCTTGTGCCACTAAGTTTTGGGGGTGGTTTCTCAGCAGCTAGAAATAATTAGAACACACCTGAGTCCTCTCACCTCTTCATATTGAAGATATTTTTGTAGAATTTTTAATTTTGGTATGTGTTCTGTGGTCATTCTTCTTAGTTTGCAAGAGGAGTTTTGAGAAAATACAAAATTACACTACTACCAGTTTCCTGACATAACCTAAAGCCTTTCTTCTTCTTAAAAAGTATCAATGATTTTGATAGGGATGAAGATGACAAATCATTCAAATCGGCCGATAATCCAAAGCTAGATACAAAGAGTTAATGTATCATAGAACCTATACACAGAAAGAACCTTATGAAAAAAAATGACAGAATTAATCAAATACAAGGAAACTCACAAGAAGAAAAATTAGACAGCATTAGTTGGCCACTGATGACTTTAAGGATATTATTTTGATAAATGTTAAAATGATATTACAGAAGCTACATCTCAATGGAAATAAAATTTAAGTTCTCTGCAAACTTTGATGCTTAGACTTGGCAAATGAATGTTTTACAAAATTACAGAAAAAAAGCAGCAAACACCATATTAAGTGGTTTATATGTAGTGTTTTGTATATATGCAAATTCCTTGAGAAGCAGACATTAAGTCGTCTCTTTAAAATAAAGTTAATAAGTCTAAGACTCAGAAAATAAAGGAACCTGCCTACAGTTGTACATCTTGGAAATATTCAAGCAGGACTGAAACAAGGTTCATCAGACTCCAAAGTACAAACTCCTACTCTCCACACTATTTTATTTCTCTGTTCTGGTGACAAAGACACAGTCTCGGCTCCCTAGAGATAGATAATAAAACCAGCCATTACAGAGCAGTGTGATGAATGCTGGAGAAGAATGTGAAGCTTATACTCTTGGGGTATAGATGATTACACCAAGACATAATTCTGTTTCTCTGGAAATATTCTCAGAGGAAGTGAGATTTAACCAACTCTAGTAAGATCAGGAAACCTACGGAGCAGATGAGGAAAGAGGCAGCCAAGTCACCAGGGTTCCCAGCCATGAGGGGCCATATGCAAGCCATCAAGGCCTGAAAAAACTTCATTTAGGAAATCTGTAGGAAAAAGAGCTCTTAAAACAGATTCTTCCCAGAGAAAGAGGAGGGTAAGGGAGACAGGAAGCAGGGTAGGGAAGAGAAGAAATCAATAGATTAATATGGAGAAGTGTATCAGATGTTGGTTTACATGGGCCCCACATGTAGAAAAAAGGGGTGTGAACTTTCTCCAGAAAGGTATGACGAGCCAAGAAGAAATTTAAACAAGGTCAGATTCCATGAGATGAGTATCTGAGTACTGATAGTCTCAGAAAAAAAATCACTTTATTCTCAGAACAACTTTTGATACAATCACTCACTGTAGTCACAGAGATGAGCATGCTGAGAGTCTCTCCCCAGAGCTGGAGCTAGGGGTGGCTGGGGCTGGAGCTAAAGGCAGACCCCCAGAGCCATGCTGCTCACTAGTGGAAGCAGGTCATTCCTGGGATGGGTCAAGAGGGACTGGATGTTGGGAAAGCCACTGACCACAAAATTCATCACATATTCAGATGGCTGGATTCCAAGTTTTCATTTTTAAATTTTAGATGTCTTTGGTTGACAAAATTAACAATCTTTCATTGTTAATATTACCAAAACACTTTTTTGTCCTGTCAAATAAATGTAATATTACAGTGTCCCAGAAAAGCATATTTTACTAATACAAAAAAGAATGATATCTATATCATTTTAATTTAGAGAGAAATATAGAAACCAGTGGTTACACACACGTTACTTATTTAGGTAGACATATACACATATGTATAAAATTTAGTACATGTGGAATATTTGTTAATCAAAAATATTAATTACCTTTCAGTGTATTTCAAGGAAATTAAATCTAAAAGGCACTGAAGCTAAGGATACAGAAGAAAATGCACTAAATTATAAATACATATTTTTATTAACATACAATTATATTAACAAATAAGCTCATTGAATTAGAAATGTTATTATTAAGCTTGCTTGGAATAAAAGTTTACTTGACAACTAAGCAAAACCATAAAGGCCTTGCTGGGGGAAAAGTGAAAACAAAAACATTCAGTATTTCTTACAGGGTTTATTGTTGGCTGCAGTACACAGCAATTACATAGCTGGGTTACAAATTCTTTTTAGCTGGGAAACTGAAATGAATGTACTATTTTTTTAATGTAATATAACAAAAGACAAGGAAGCCTGAGGAACAGTGTTAATCAAGGATAATCTAATGTAAGAGATGGAGGAAAGAGGAGAAAATCTTTAACAAGGTAAAAGGTGAAAAGATCTTTAGCAAAAGACCTGGATGAGAATGGAACATTCTGGTGAGTAAATCTTTCCCCGGCAGTAATTCCCATCAAAAGATGAAAGGATTACACGGAGTGTACACAAATACCCAAGTAATCTCAACTCTTTCGAGAATCAAAATATGTTTCTTATATTCCCCCAGAAGACAGAAAAATTTACCCTTTCATTGGATAGTGGTCAAATCAAATTCTTTCTCCATCTTTAAAGAAAAGATAAGCCAAATGTATGAAAACAATGTATGGACTAAATGATAACTGATTTTAGATGACTCTCTGCAGACTCACTCAATTTAAATTACATTCATAAGGAAGCCATCAATCTGATAGCTTTGTATTAAAATAATGTCTTAGAGAGATGCAACATGCAACACAGGGCAAAAACAAAAAAAGAAAGAAAGAAAAATAGAGTTTAAATTTAAATGTTGAGTAAAAGCCCTAAGTCACCTCACAGAATCTGTATGATCTTGGTAGTGTTGCTTAGTTTTTCTAACTCAGGTTCTTCATTCATACAATGGAGAGAGTCTTCCTTGCACCATGGAATTGTTGTGGTTATTAAATGAAGTAATGTTTTGCAGGAACTCTTATCCTACAACACTGGCTTAGTGGGAGTCTTATTAGTTGTGGAATAAAAATGTACTGATTTTCATATTTCCCAATTATTTTCAGCTATGCTCCACCAGTTCCTTCCCCACATCCTAAAAGCAAGTTCCATTAATGTAATTTCAGGCTATTTTTACAAACTGTCTCAATAACCTTTGCTGTTAAAGCAGTAGTCAGTCCCAAGTCTTCAGTTTCCATGGTGCTAAATTTCTTTCTCCTCATCATATCCCCAGACTCCCATCCGTCTCTCCTCAGAGCAGGTGAGATTCCGACGGCTCTGAGAAGGGTAGTCAATTTCCCTAATAAACCTCCCATCAGTCTGAAAATGGTATTTGGCCCTAAAGCACAAGGGAACTCGCTGTCTATGGTGAATCCTTTCTGTCATACCTGCCGAGCCAGCTAGGTATCAGGTAGAAGACTGTTTCATCTGTTGATAGACTCATCCAAACAGATCGCCTAGACATTGCTCATCTCATGTAAGACTGACTCATATTCTCTAGCCAGCACCCTGGCTGGATGCCTCTCATTACATTCTCTGATGCACTTTCCATTTTACTCCAAGCTGTCTTGCATTTGTGACTGTCAATTTTTTCTGCCAACTTGTTTAGGATATGGTGACCTGTTGTTTTGTCCAACATCTGCCTAGATATCACTGTGAATGTATATTGTTATGTGATTAACATTTAAATCAGTAGACTTAGAGTAAAGCAGATTACCCTCCACGACGTGGATGGGTTTTATCTGATCATTTGAAGGCTTTGAGAAAAAAGACTGAGGCTTTATTGAGAAGGAATTCTCAATACTGCCACATAGATATCCTGCCTGAGTTTCCAGACAGCCTGCTCTGCAGATTTCGTACTTTCCAGTCCCCGCAATTATGTGAACCAATTCCTTAATATTTCTTTATCTATATGTATCTGAGGGTGTATGTGTGTGTGTGTGTACATATATGTATTTAACAGACTGCCTAGGTATTGATTATCCTCTGTAAGATTTACTTTTTCCCCAAGTTGTGTTGCTCTATGAGAGAGATTTTATTTGGGGATTCTATATACATACATACATACATATATATATATATATATATATATATATAGAGAGAGAGAGAGAGAGAGAGAGATTTATACCTATATACATGCCATATATGTGTGTGTACATATATGTGTACATATATATATACATATATATATGTACAGTGATACACACACACACAGTGATTGGTTCATATGCTAGCTCAGGTTCCTCTTCATTTTCTTGTAAAGCTACCCCTTTCCCTCCCATGATTTCCTATTAATCAATTAACCCATGTTTTTATGAATCCATGAATGAATTAAAGCATTCATGAGGGAACATCCCACATGAGCCAATCATCTGTTAAAAGCCTCATCTTTCAATACTATCACATTGGGCCTTAAGTTTCAATGTGAGTTGAAACCTCCCCAGCACACCTTCTCTTGTAGAAGAGGCTGAGTTGTACCAAATTAGTCATATCTAGCAGAGATATCAAACGTAAAATTAGGAAATAGCATGCATCTTTCCTCTTTTCACATTTATAAGCAAATATTACAAGTCATTTTTTGGTGTCTTCCTTACTTGGTGAGTGGAAGACAACAGACAATTCTCATCTTGAGCTCTCAGGATGGTGTCTGACACATAGTAGGTGCTCAATGGAACTGTGGCTATAATTATTCACAGACATTGTGCACCTCTAAAAATGAGAGACTGGGGCAAGGGAGGGGTGGGGAAGAATTAGAGGATGGGATGATGGTGGTAAGGCTGGATCTCTCAACTGGCATATTCTTAAGCCTCTTGGGAAAGAAGCTGGTACAATCACCTGTAGTTCTCAGAACTCAACATGTGGAGTTGTTAGTATCTTTTTCTGAGTGGTCAATTCCCAGTAAAGAGATTCCTACTCAGCCCCTAACACCATCGGGTTACACTACCTCTATCAGGTTACACTACCACCTTACCTAAAAACAAGATTGCAAAACCAGATAGTAAGCATTTGTCCACCAAACACTAAACTAATATCCTTTAATCAAAAGATTATTTGGGGCTGGGTGCAGTGGCTCACACCTGTAATCTCAGCACTTTGGGAGGACGAGACGGGCAGATCATGAGGTCAGGAGACAGAGACTGTGGTGAAACTCAGTCTCTACTAAAATATAAAAACCTAGCAGGCGTGGTGGCACGTACCTGTAGTCCCAGCTACTCAGGAGACTGAGGCAGGGGAATCACTTGAACCCAGGAGGTGGAGGTTGCAGTGAGCTGAGATCGAGCCATAGCACTCCAGCCTGGGTGACAGAGTGAGACTCTATTTCAAAATAAATAAATAAAATAAATAAAAAGTTTATTTGGGGTGAGTTCAGCAGCTTTGCCTTCTAGTTCTATCCATAGCCTTGGACAAATTACCTTGCCGTGTTGCTGTGAGGATCAAATAGATGCCTCATGCCAAAGGGCTCTGCAAAGTACCATCCAAGTGCTATTTGAAGTGCAACTCCCCTTCCTCTTACCAAAAAAAGATTAACTTTTTTGTATTGATCAAAAATTGTGCCTGTGACTAGTTTTATAATTTCAGCACAGATTCAAATCTATTTGTGTTCCTTCAAATCCTATACAGTGACACTGTTCTTCAAGCAGACTCAAGATGAATAAGATCAATGTTTTGACAAATAGAATCCCCATTTGAAATCCTGTAAAGCAGAGCTGCTGTATCACTCACCTCCGCTTCTTCCGTGTCTGCATTTGAAAAACAGATGGTGCATGCGATGAGCTGACTGGGTGATTAATTGCCATTTCTTATAAGGAGACAAGCACTATCTATACCAATATTACTGTTTAGATACCATAGACAAGACGCTGCCTTAAAAAGTAATTAAACCCTCCAACTAAATGTTGGCAAAGAACAATTTAGCATCAATTACTTAAACTATATTTTCATTCTTCAAATTTTTAAAGGGCAGTGTTAAATGGTTCTACAATGAGTCAATTCATTATAATTAACTCAGTAATGTCAGGAGAATTGTACTAAGTTCCATTCAAAACTAGAAGTTCTTGAACAGACAAGATTTTTGTCATGACGGCTCTTGACTGCTAACATATTCATTTGAATTATTAATACCAAAATCAATGTTTCAAGTGTAGTATGACACAGAAACATGTATGTATCTCATGTTTTAAAACATATTAAAATTACTTTTGTGATTAAAATGTATATATGTCCTATTTTGCTGATAATCTTTGGACCCACTTCTGTATAACATGTGTTACTTTTAGGCAAGAATATTAATTAAGTTCATTAATATTCAAAATCAATTGCCAATTCTGGCACATCCTACATCTGATAACTATAACATATGGTTGCTTCTCTCTTTCATAAAAAATCTTGAAATATCAATAGTTCAAGTGCTTATAAAAATCAAAAGTGAGTTATCTTCAAACTATGACTTACACAGCCTTTCTTGATATGTATAATATTAACACATGGTAAGGTAAATAGAAACTATGCACCTCTATATACTCTCCAAATTATATATCTGTATTAAAATATAAGACACATATCATCTTACATTTCCTTTCTGGCTCTACTATTGCTCCTTTGTGCCCAACACATTAGTAAAGCCTTAATCAGTATGTGTCAAAATTTCCTCCCCATGCAATCTACCCAAAACTTCTTCCTATCCCTGTTGGAAAGAGAACAATACTAACTTTTCCAGAGACCAAGAGTTCAAGTCTAAGGTGGACAGATCTTCTATAACACAGAAGAAAATAATGAAGAGGTTAGCCCATACGGAGCACATTAGGGAGAACAGTGGGTTGAATTCAGGGAAACCAAATACAAGCTTTGAGACCACATGAAGATAAAAGAAATCACAGTTGAATTGAGTTAGGATTCAAATGAGATTCAGTTGGGAATAAAATAAGCAGGCAACAGAAGAGCAAATAAGCAAGTCGAGTATATTCCCAGTTACTGTGCCAGTTCCCAGTACACAGTAGGGGCTCAATAAATACTTGATGAGTGAATGAAGGAATGAATGCATAAGTAAATGAATGGAAGTTCAACTGGTGAAAATTATGACGCTTATTTTCAGCCATGCTTTATTCAGCTGGTCATATCTTATTATCATAAAACTGAGAGTTAAAAGTAACATTAGGTGATCACTTTCTGCCTTTCAAATCATTCCTGATGAGTCTCTGGTTGATTGAAACACCCTGGTTTTCAGCCTGTATCTATTTCATTTTCCAGCAGTTTTTCCCCATTGTGAACACTGTTTTATAAGAAACCACTGGAAGGTCTGTCTTGAGTGTACATAAAGGCTAGACCTCTCCAGCCAAACCCTTGCATAACCCCCCTATTGGAAAAGGCAAAATTGCAGCTGCTTTTCTGAAATTCACCTGCAGTGCTTCCAGTGAATACCTATCAGCTATTCTGAAATTTTTCTGTTACCAAGTCCATCACAAGCTGCCTGCTGCAGCTTCTTCCTTCCACAGCATGCCAATTCCAGACAGGTCTTGGGGCTATAGGTAATGTCCTCCAGTCACCTATATGTTTATGGAGATGTGCTGTGCAGAGGACAATACTTTTTAAAGATGGCTGCAGCCAAATCTGTCATTCCACATGGTTGCTTTACAATGTGGTTTTGACACCATGCCATCAACAGATGGAATCTGTGTCTTCTCTCCTTGAAACTCGACTGGCTTTTTGGACTAAATCTGTAGAGTATGACAGAAATGCCACTGGTGACTGCTAGGGCTGGATCTGAGGTAGTAAAGCTTCTGCCTTTCTTAATGAAATACTCTTGAAGTCTTCAGTCATAATATAGGCATGCTGGCTTTCCAGAGGATACCATGTTTTGAGGAAGCCCATGAGACATGATCTGGAGATTCCATAAGGAGAGATCCTGAGAACACATGAAGAGGAAGTTACCTGGCCCATCCTGAGCTGCTTCAGCACTATTGTTCCGGTTCCAGCCACAGTCTGGCTGCAGCATTAGGAGAAACCTAGAGCTGGAACCACCCACTTAAGCCATTTTTAAAATTTTCTGTCCCACAGATACTATGAGTGATAATAAAATGTTATCTTAAGCCACTAAATTTGGGGATGATTTGTTTTGCAGCAATAAATAACCCAAAATTCTTGCCACCTAGCTTTATTATACATATAGGCCAAGGGTGTCTGGATTTGCTGTTGAATTATTCTAACTGGTTTTATAGAAGATTTGGAAAAAGTATGCTATCACTGTAACTATTTTGCCAGAATCTTCAAGTGGGATTTATTATTATTTGCTTGGGTGACACTAATATCCTGCCAAATTTGAGAACCACGTGTTTATATAAACTGTTTCCAAGATGACACGATTCTCAGCTCTTGGCGTCAGCTTTATATCTGGACTTCCCTCTTGGTTTATGTGGCCAAATTTTAGCTAGATGCATCGAGAAGTACATGAAATTATACTGATCAGCAATAGGGTAGATTCTACAAATTTCCTTGCAGTGATTCTGCAAATTTCCATGCTGAGAATTTGATTGGCAGTTGTCATAATTTCTGTGGGCAGTGATTGACCTCATCCAGTCAGTTTTCTTCCTAATGTTTCCTAGCTAGTGGATATCCCAAGTGAATTAATGGGGTGAGAAGAATACATAAATGATAATCTAAACACTTCTCTTCTATGTACATATTTAGAGTGGAGAGCCTCCCGTCTATTTAAAAATGTTCCACCACTTAATACATGAGTTAATTTGTACAAAATGTTTCTAAGCACAAGAAACAAAAATATTGACAATTTAAAAAACTGTTACATTTTATAATTCAACCAAGTGTAATAATTTGGGTTATTTTTCTCCCAATATTCACTCCCCTCCTTTTCACACCACAGAGTATCCTTTATCATGTTATTCATGTTCAGCTTGGCCATGTGAATTTTGGCCAATGGAATGATGCTAGTAGACATAAAAACTTGTAGCTCATTCTTGGATCTTCCATTTTTTGAACCACCACAAGCAGGGTGTCTATCAGATCATTACTTCTCCTTTAACCTGGGCCCAAGAAAAAACACCCATGTAGCACACCTAACTCAATGTGCTGCCTGGAGCCAAGACCAGCCAACCCACAACCTGAAGCAGAGCCATTTAGTGTGGCCATCACAGATAAGCCAAACTGTAGTTTCTCTGCACAGCTTTGGGCATAAGCAATAAATGTTTATTTTGGGAATCCACTGAATATTTGTGTAGTTTATAAATAAAAGAGGTTTATAGAGAAATTTATTTAGCTAATGGTTCTGCAGGCAGGAAGTTCAAGGGCATGGTCCTGGCTTCTGGTAAGGGCTTTTGTGCTGTATTACAACATAGCAGACAAGTTTGAAGGAAGAGCAGACGTATTCGAAGAAACAAACTGGGAGGCCTCCTGGCTTTATAATACCCGACTCTCTAGGCTATATTCCCTGGAGAACTAATCCAGTCTCCAGAAAGCTCGGAGCCCTCATCACTCAAAAGCTTCTCAGTAAACCACACCTCTTGACATCACTATATCAAAGACCAAATTTCAACAAGCACTTTGGTGGGGCCAAACAGACCAAATTCAAACCACAGTGTAGACCAAAAGTCAGCACATTACAACCTATGTGCCAAAGTCAGCACATTACAACCTATGTGCCAAATCCAATCTGTGGACAGTTTTTTAAAATAAAGTGTTATTTATGTGTTGTCTGTCTCTAGCTGCTTCCATGCACCAACTGCAGAACAGAGCAATTGTGGCAACGGCAACGTAATCCACGAAGCTTAAAATAGTGACTATCTGATCTTTACAGAAAACATTGATCTACCAAACATGGAAGAATGATTCATATAAGGAGTGATTAGAACTAATCACCCATTCAGGCTGCACAGCTGCTAAATGGGAGTCCCAGGAGAGGCTGAGTGGAAGTTCACTGTGGCAAAGCCTAGCTCTAACAGATTGATCTTCAGCCTCAGTTCTGCACCCGCCCCTGTATTTACCTTGTCTTCTGACTTTGAAATTCTTCCCACTAAAGGAATAAAAAAAGTTAGTATTTCTTTGCCTTTGGTCATCTTTCTTTTTACTTTGTTCATCTTTTTTCTTGCTTATGCCAATAAAATGAAGAGCAAGTGACCAGTACCAGAAGCATTGATTCTGAGACCATGCCCTAAGAGCCCTGCAACTTTCTGCTTGCTTCTGCATCTCTGCTTGAGCATCATCAGGCCTAAGTAGCCCATCAGCCTAGGACAGAGGACAAGAGATTCCTGCAAGAAAACTGCCCCAGTGAAGGAACCCAACATGAGCCTAGATCAGACCGACTGACCTCCTGCCCCCACCAACCAACCCACAGATGTGTTAAGCAAATAAATGCAGAGGGTTACATGCTGCTGAGCTGCTGAGGGTTTGTGGTCATGTTACACAGCATCACTGGAGCCAGAGTTAACTGATTGTACTAGGTAGAATTTTAAGATGGCACTCAATATATCCCCCTCCCTAGTATACATGACCTATAACACCCAAGTCTGTGAGTATTATGAATTTTACTTCTACAATTAGGTTATCTTACGTGACACAGTTAACTTTAAGAAAGGGAAATTATCTGAGTGTCACTAGACTAATCATAAGAGTCCTTCAAATCTGCATCTTGAGGTCAAAAAGATGGGAGAAGTCAAATTTGCAGCATGAGAAGGATGTGATGGGCTACCACTGGCTGGGAGATGGAGGGAACCAGATAGCAAGGAATGTAGGTGACCTCTAGATGCTGAGAGGTTCCCACAGGTGACACTGAGCAAGGAAACAGGGATCTCCAGCTTACAAACACAAGGGATTGAATTCTGTCAACATCTGAATGAGCTTAGAAGCAGTGTTTTCCCCAGAGAATTGTAATAAAGACTCTACTGAACCAATACCTTGATTTCAGCCTTGTGATATTCTAAGCGGAAAATCCAACCACACCATGGTAGACTTTTGACCTGCAGACCTCTTAGTTGCTAAAAGGATGTTATTTTAAGCTACTACGTTTGTGGTAATTTTTTACACAGCAGTAGGAAATGATCACCCTGATACAACCTCTCTGTGTCCCATTTTCATCAATGTGGATTAAAACTCTCTCATAGGATTATTGTGAAGATTAATTAAATAATGTAGTTAATTTTATTACAGTGCCAAAACATAGCAAACAACTGAGTAGATTTTCCATTATTTTATTATTTTTGCTGACACCATTACTAGCTTGTAGTCCAATCCAACCATAATCAATGTTAAGGCACCCAGTGATGCAATGATAAACTCTAGACTGTATGAACATTCCAATAAATATTTGGTGAACAAAAATTAATGCATCTAGAAAGTAGACTTGGGCCTGAATGAAGCAATAAGTTTTACCTACAGGTAGAAAAGTGAATGAAATGCCTAGAAACTAATCTGTGATTATGCGAAATCGGAATAGTATTTTATGATCTAGTTAGACTCTATACTCTGGGCAATTAAACTACAAACTTCAACACAGCTGTATCTATTACACAAGATACTTCAATTAATGTTTATTCCATAGTAAAAGAACACTGAATTGTAAGGAGAACAGTTTATTTCTAACATTATACTTACAAGACAGTGTTATGGCCTGAATTTTCTTTCCTCAAAATGTATATGTTGAAGTCTTAACTCCCAGTACTTCAGAATGTCACTGCATTTGGAGATAAGGCCTTTAAAGAGGTGACTAAGTTAAAATGAGGCCTTCAGAGTGGGCCCTTATCCAATCTGTTGTGCTTATAAGAAGAGGGTATGGCGAGGCACTGTGGCTCATGCCTGAAATCCCAGCACTTTGGGGGGCTGAGATGGAGAGATCACTTCAGGTCAGGAGTTTGAGACCAGCCTGGCCAACATGGTGAAACCCTGTCTCTACTAAAAACACAAAAATGAGCTTGGCATGGGTGCACACCTGTAATCCCAGAAACTCAGGTGGCTGAGGCAGGAAAATTGCTTGAACCTGGGAGGCAGAGGTTTCAGCGAGCCAAGATCTCACCACTGCACTCCAGCCTAGGCTACAGAGCAAGACTCTGTCTCAAAAAAAAAAAAAAAAAAAAAAAAGGAGGAGGCTGGCCAGGCACAGTGGTTCACGCCTGTAATCCCAGAACTTTGGGAGGCCAAGGCAGGCAGATCACGAGGTCAAGAGATCGAGACCATCCTGGCCAACACAGTGAAACCCCATCTCTACTGAAAAATACTAAAATTAGTTGAGTGGTGGCACGCACTTGTAGTCCCAGCTACTCGGGAGGCTGAGGCAAGACAATTGCTTGAACCTGGGTGGTGGAGGTTGCAGTGAGCCAGGATTGCACCACTGTACTCCAGCCTGGTGCCTGGTGACAGAGGGAGACTCTGTCTTCCCCCCTCAAAAAAAAAAAAGGAGGCTATTGGGACACAGATAGAACAAAGGGAAGACCATGTGAGGACACAGGGAGAAGGAGGAACGCCTCAGAAGAAACCATGCCTACCAACACCTTGATCTTGGACTTTTACCCTCCAGATATAGGAAGAAACAAATGTTTGTTCTTTAAGCCATCTAGTCCATGGTACTTTGTCATGGCAGCCCCAGAAAACTAATATAGACAGGAATACAAATCAATTTGGGAGACTAATAGTTTTATTTGGGAGATTTTACCCCCCAAAAAATAAAAAATAATCAGCTTTCTATTCTAATATATTGTCTAATAGATCTTTCCCAAGAAGTCCACTTCATAGCACTGGAGCTTCTTCTATTGCAGCTTGAATATTCCTGAATAGTAAAAACCTCCCCACAGAAATTTTACGTCTGTTATGTTTAGAGCCACACAACAACCCCTTGCTGAACATGACCCAGCACAAGAATTCTCAGACTGTTGCAAATATATTCATAATACCTTATTTATTTAAATATATGCATGTATATATTATAGTAGATATTAAAAACGGAACTTGATAGTTATGGATTAAACTAATGGTTTCCATAATTTTTATATAATAGCCACAAAAAATCTGTTTTCCAGTCTGTATGTTGTATGACGAACACACAACATTTGCGATCACTTCATTTTGCATTCTGCTACTGAACTACATTTGCCATCTGCTGGCTCACTAAAAAAAATTGTCAGTCCTTTTCAGCCATCTTGCATTGTGCTTTAGTCTTGCTATCACTTTAAAATATTTGACAATATGAATATTATATTTTGAATGCCCTTGAATAAATTATTATGTAGGGTCCCAGGCATTTGGCCAGATTTGAGAGGTTTCACCATATTTCTTGGTAATTGGAAATATCTAACTTTGCATCCAACTCTTAAACAGACTCCTTGTTGCCCAAGGTCAGTATATTTGTTGGTATGACCAAGGCTGAGAAGGTGCATATTTATTTCAGGCAAACTCCTCCACTGAAGCCTTGAAACAACAGTGACTTATATAGGGAAGGTGAGGAAGCTGAAAACAGGAAAGTAATGGGGCTCGGTCAAAACGTGAGATAAGAATACAAGGCACAGTTAATGGCAATATACACATTGCTTTGCTTTGCTCTGCAACTTCCCTGTCTACAAACTTAGAGATATAGAGATATTGAATTGGGGTCACATCAGTCTAATGCTGGAAAATTTCAGCATTCAGAGAAATAGAAGAGACTCAAAACAAAAACTGCAGATACAAAATAAAAACTGCAGATACCCAAAGGCTTCTGGTCAGTGTAACCCTTTATTTTCTTCAGGAATGTGTGGCTCTATCATAACGTACTCATTAAGCCCACAGCCTTTGGGGTTAGGCAGCCCTGTATTCAAATCATCATTCTGTCATTAGCTGATTTTGGATAAGTTACCAGAACTCTCAGCACCAATTTCTTTGTCTGTAAAATAGGGATGATACTAGTCCATGCTTCATGGTATTTTTTGAGAGAATAAAGACAATCTACTTACAGTAAGTGTGAAATACTGCTGTTTTATAATTACTTTATTATAACTCCTCTTAGTAATAGTTACATGAAAGGTCATATACTCAGAGGATTAGGTCTTTTTTAGGCACCATTTTATAAGAGATTTTGTTTACCCTTGGTTTCAGTTTACTGGTTCAAAAGCAAAAGATTTTACCCACTTCAGATCTTCTGATAAATAGTACAAAGGGAAATTCACCTATTACAGAGCTTATAAAGACAAGAAAGTATCAGTAGAAAATGAAACCATTTTATAGAATTAAGTATCTGTGATGATTTAATCATCTGACATACCTTAAGCACAGAGAGATGCAGATAGATGCAAATACGTACAATACACACCATCACAGGAACTACAGTTACATGATATAGTGTAGAGTGGTTTTGCATTTAATCAATTCCTGCTAATTACTTTACTCGAACATTCTCATTCATGAGAAGAGAGGGTATAGTCTAGTTTTTTTTGTTGGTTTCTGCATTATTCTGATTCATTATTGCAACCTACACTAAAACTCCCATGTGAGCCATCTACTAACTGCAGAATTAGTCACTTCACAAATCAGAAATTGCACACTACTGCGGAGAGTCTGTTGCCCCTGGACTTATACTGTACATGTTTCATCAGATTGAATTTGCTGCTTCTAAATAGCTCTCTACTTTTTCTTTCATATGTCATAGAAGCACTGGAATTGAGGGAAGGGAGTGAGTCTCTCTCTACCATACTCAAGCTGTGAATTTATTGTCAACAAAGCCTACTACAAAAACACTAGAAAAAAAATGCCTATTATGTTTTTCTTGTTTGATTTAGACAGAGAAAAGAATAACTATGAACCCAGGAAATATTAACACATTATTTCTATAACCTTTGCTTTATGGTGTTGCATATTTTTCAAAGGTTACCTTTGCTCAATATCTGAAGGAACTTAGTTTAAGGATTATCCATTGACTCCCAGGGCAAGGATTTTACTATTTACCTTTTCTGCGGTTAGCTACACATAAATCATTCTGTACTTCTTTGTAGAGATTTCATATCTATGTTTTTCTTCAAATAAAAAGTATTCTAAAGTCTAATGATTGGGTTCTAGGTGACACATCTCATTCAGTGTTTTCAAAGATTTAAGTAACTGATGGGTGAGCTTTCTTGTCCCTCTCCAAAAAAGAAACGATAACACTGATAACTGTCCTTTCAGTCTGACCCAACAAGAACATGGCCAACTACAGTAGTGTGAAATCTTGCTTGGCTTACAGTAAACTACACCTCTGTTGCTTCCCTTTAATATACTCACCTGAACCACTGCATGATACTAACTCGTTCCAAGCTGAGCTGTATGAGACACTACCTGTATGAGTCTCCAGACTAGGGTAGATAAACAAGAAGGTGGAAACTTTAGTTTTAAAAGTCTAGAGGCCAGTTAAAATAATATCTTGCATTTTTTCATTCTCTACTAAAAACAGCATATGCAAGTTAATGCATGATTACATTGGTTTTACCCCTGGTATGAGTTTCCCATTACTGCTGTAACAAATTATCCCAATCTTTTCTGTAACAACACAAATGTAGATTTTACAGTTCTGGTAGTCAAATATCTGTAATGGTTTTCACTAGGCTATAATCAAGATGTTGGCAGGATGCATTCCTTTCTAGAAGCTCAGGGAAAATCTGTGTCCTTGCCTTTTCCATCTACTAAGGGTTGCCCTCATTCCTTGGCTCATAGCCCCTTACTTTATCTTCAAATCCAGCAACATAAGGCCAAATTCCTCTCACAATACTGTCTGCAGTTCTCTTCTTTTTTCCCCTGTAAAGGACTTTGTGCTTACATTTGGGCCTACCCAAATAATCCTAGATAATCGTTCTATTTTGACATCACCTGATTAGCAATCTTAATTCTACCTGTAAATTTAATTCCCTACTTTCCAGGTAATTTATTCATAGGTTCTGAGGATTAGGACATCAACATCTTTGAGAGGGGCAATATTCTGCCTACCATCTCTCTTATGAGTAATTCTTTGAAATTTTAGGTAGTTTTGATAGTCCAGTTCTAGGAATAAGAAAGCTCAAAGTGTTTTATTTACAATGAGGAAATGATTTCCAAAAACAGTGCAGGGAAGTCTAGCTCCTTTTACAGAGATCTTTAGATGGAAATGATTGAGATCTCTGTAAAGATGAAGACTGAGATCTCTGTAAAGATCTTCAGAGATGAAGCCAAGTTGTAATTTCATTTTCTCACTGATGATGGATTCAACAGCCTGATCACTCTCAATAGCAATATTAACTAGGAAGACGTCACAGTATTTTGAAAATGTTTCCTCAAAGTAACTTTGCAAATTCATTAGGCCAAAGTAAAATTTATTTTTCTTAGGAAAGTGACAACAAGATTTTTTGTGACTTGCTTGTGAACAACAGCTTACCAAGGCTTATTGCTACCTTCTTTCAAGAAAAAAATGGTAAAATCCTTTCACAGATGTTTGGTTTCAGGTAAATAGACAATAAAGTATGGTTTGAGTAAGGCTCTGCCAACACATTAGAAGAGCATTTAATGTACATTACAATTACTACAGTTTACCTGAACTATCACACATATTATGGCATAAAACCTACTGGCAAATACTGACATTTCTAGAAGAAAACAGAAGGTATACAACGTTTTAAAACCTAACTTATTGGGAAACTTTAATTTTGAAAATAAAGAAATTGCAAATTATATTAAAATACTAAGGATTAAAAGTCTAACTCAAACCAGAAGCACATGAAATTCAAATATGACTCTACTAATCACTCTCTGTGCATCTGCATAAAGTGCTTTCAGAAAAACTTCATGGTTTAAAGAGAAATTTGGAAGAATTCAAAATTAAACATACCCTTGAATATTTACCAACTTCCGCCCTGAAGGAATGAAATCTGGCTAATGAATTTGTGTTAGTAGTTTGACACTTATGAATACTCCAAAAGTAAAATTAGTAATCTTGCTTTCTTATTCTGATCTTGTTCTACAATTTGAAACATATAAAGGAAATATTGCAATGATCTATACTAGAATATTTTCCATATTAAAGTAAAACTTACAGATGAGTAGATGGCATTTTTTAAGAAACTTATTCATACCGTTATCATACCTATAATGTATGAAGTGATAGAACCTATCTCATTTTCTCCTCAAAACACCTGCTTTATCCACATATTATATTTGCCCAAAATAAATATATGTCTTCGAATTCAGTATTGTCTTTTAGGGATTATCCTTTGGTAAATTTCAAGTATTCCTGAGATTGTTATCAACGTCTTATGATTATATCATAATGATAATGACAATAAAACAATAATAATTAAAATTTACTGGCTAAGTGGTAGTATATTAGTGATGGAACTGTGTCATCAGATCCTCTCCACAACCCTATGAGACAAGTTTGCTTAAGTTTCTTGGTTGCAAGCAAGAGAATTCAAAATGATTGGTGTAAGTGTGAAAGCAATGTCCACAGAAACTACTGTAAGAAGAGCTCAGCTAAAATTACTGAGTAAAACCTTTAAAAACATGCTCATCTTATTTAGCTGATTGGAAGCAACAATAAAGAACAAATCTATAGATAACCGATCATCAGGAGCCAATGTTGATGGCAGAACTTATGGTTATCCCTAATTACAAAAAGATTGTTTGAGAAGGGACATAAAGAACAGGTAACAAAGACTAGAGTCCAAGAAAGGTAGGAGATTGAAGGGAATGGCTTCTCACTTGCAAAAACCCAGAACCACTGAAGAGTCATGCATTGAAGGAATGCTGCATCCTCTGAAATGTATTTTTTCTGGTAGGAAAACAAACCGACTTTACAAATGTAGGCAAAATTGTTGCCTTTGCTAGTGAAGATGAAAGGTAAAGAAGAAAAATCTTCCCTAAGAATCCTAAACCCTAGCCTCTGATCAACCAATCAGGGCTCAAATTTAAGTTACACATGCAGCATAAAAGCAAAATAAAAACACCCAAAATTTTTATTTAAATGTGGGATAAGAGAAGATCAAAGATAACAGGTCTATAAGACAATCTAGACCTGAAGCAAAATAGGATATTGCTAGAAATAAGATCATGGCTTATCAATAAAAGGTTCAATGCCCCAGAACTTTACTCCATAATATAGCTTTGAATTTTTTAAAGCAAAACTTGAAAAGACTTCAAGGAGAAACTGATAAGTACACCATTACACTGAGACATTTTAAACATATTATATAGTGTCAGTAAATCAAGAGGAATAATATTTGTAAAATACAAAAAAATATAAAAGTCTTCAACAAAAAATATAATACTGAAAAGACATGAACAATACAAAAATATTACACATGAAATTTACTAGATACAAGTAGAATGGGATATAGAAGAAAATTAGTATATTTAATGCATTTTTTAAAGGAAGAAAAGCAGAATATAAATGTACAAAGAATAAAGTTTTAAGAAGTTAGAAAATGAACAGTAGGATAAATCAAAATACAATCAAAGTAAATCATAAAGTAATGAAGTTAAAAGCATAATCTAAAAGCAACAACAAAATTTAAAGAAAATTATGTCAAATAACTAATGAAATTAATTTATTGTAATATTTATAAAGAAAGAAAAGGCGAGAAATCACAAACATTAGAAATGAAAAACAAAATGGTATTAGGATTCTCTACAGAAGTAGAACCAATAGGACATATAGATAGGTATATATAAAAATGTATTGCTGTATAAGAGAAGACAGATTATGGGAATTAGCTCAAATGATTATTGAGGGTGAGAAGTCCCATGACTTGCCATCTGCAAGCTGAAGAACCACAAGACTTGGTGATGTAATTCACTGTGAGTCTAAAGGCCTGGGAACCAGGGGATCAGCTGCTGTAAGTCGCAAAGTGTGAAAACTCAAGAGCCCGGAGTTCTCATGTCCAAAGGCAGGAAAATATGAATGTCTCAGCTCCAGGAGAGAGAAAGAATTCACTTTCCTCTGCCTTTCTGTCCTCAATGGATTGGATGGTGCCCACCTACACTGGGTGAGGGCAGATTTCCCTACTCAGTCCATTGATTCACATGATCGATCTCTTCTGGAAACACCCTCACGGACATATCTGGAAATAATATGTTGCCAGCTATCTTGGTGTCCCTTAACCCAGTCCTTTTGGCACTTAAAGATAACCATTACAGGGACTAAATGGAGTTGTGGCAGAGATTATTCACAACATTACAACTAACATCACTAATAAATTTGAATTGTTATTCATTGACAAATTCCTAGAAAAAAATATAAATTGTTAAAATTCAAGAATTAGAAAGCTATTTGAAACCCTAGACCCAGTAAAGATACTAAATTATTTTCATCTTTAAAAACTTCCTGGAAAAAAAAAGTCAGTTACAGAAATTTCAATAGTTAGGATCTACCTACCATATGTGCAAGGTAAATGTAAGTGAAAAAGAATAGAAAAAGAGGAAATATTTCTAAACTCATTTTACAAGGTTAGCATGCTAGAAACCTTATATAATTAAAATATTTTTTAAAAATATATCAAGTTTAAGAATATTGATGCTAAATCTCAAGGTGAAATACTAGGCAACTGAATTCAGCAATTAATCTAAAGGGTACTAAACATATCATTACTACAACAGATTTAATCCAAAAATCTAAAATTGATTTACCTTTATAATTCATATTTTTTATATTAAAGAATAAAAACTATATGATTCCCTCAAAATGTGCAAGAAAAATATTAGTTATTTAATGTGAGTTAAAAAAATACAAATACAGTGTCTCGCCAAGCTAACAACAACAACAAAAAATAGAATAGACAAAAATTCTAATATCAGAAACGAAAGAAGGGCATCACTAAAGACCACATATGCATTAAAATGGTAATATATCAATGCTATAAACAAGTATATGCCTCAAATTTGATAATTTGGGTAAAGTGAACCAATTCCTTGCAAGACAAAATCCACTAAAACTCGCAGAAAGACAAATAGACAATCTGAATAGGCATATAACAATGAAATAAATTGAATTAACAGCACCAGACCTGGATGGGTTCACTACTAATTCTAGCACACATTTATGGAATGAATTGTACTAATTCTCTACAATCGCTTTCAGATGACAGAAGATGAGGGAATACTTCTTAACATTCTATGAGGCCAACTATCAGAGCATCAAAACCAGATGAAGACATTACAATAAACTGCACACTAATATATCTCATGAACATATAAGCAAAAACCCTCAACAAAATATTAGCAAAATCAATCCAACATTGTATAAAAAAAAATGTACACTATGACCAAATGGGATTTATGTCAGATTTGCAAGTCTGGTTTGACTTTTGAAAATCAATTTGCATAACATATCACATCAAGAGGTTAAAGAAGAAAAACCATATAATACCTTAATAGATATAGAATAAGCATTTGACCAAATCCAATGCTGAATCATGATACAAACCACGAATAAAGTAGAACTTTCACAACTTGATAAATGACTAGAAAAGATCTGGACTCCATGTTTAATAAATGGTGTTGGGAAAACTGGCTGGCAATGTGCAGAAAACAGAAACTGGATCCCTATCTGTCACCTTACAATGAAATTAACTCCAGATGGATTAAAGATTTAAACAAAAAACCTAACACCATAAAAACTCTAGAATAAAATGTAGGCAAATCCATCCAGGACATAGGCATAGGCAAGGACTTCATGACTAAAACACCAAAAGCAATGGCAATAAAAGCCAAGATAGACAAATGGGATCTAATTAAACTCCAGAACTTCTGTACAGCAAAAGAAACCATCATTACAGTGAATCAGCAACGAACAGATGGGAAAAAATTTTTGCAATGTACGCATCTGACAAAGGGCTAATATCCAGAATCTACAAAGAACTAAAACAGATTTACAAGAAAAAACAACCCCATTCAAAAGTGGGTGAAGGATATGAACAGACACTTTACAAAAGAAGACATATATGAGGCCAACAAACATATGAAAAAATGCTCATCATCACTGGTCATTAGAGAAATACAAATCAAAACCACACTGAGATATCATCTCACACCAGTTAGAATGGTGATCATTAAAAAATCTGGAGACAACAGATGCTGGAGAGGACGTGGAGAAATAGGAACACTCTTACACAGTTGGTGGGAGTGTAAATTAGTTCAACCATTGTGGAAGACAGTGTAGCGATTTCTCAAGGATCTAGAAATAGAAATTCCATTTGACCCAGCAATCCCATTACTAGGTATATACCCAAAGAACTATAAATCGTTCTACTATAAAGACAAATGCACACGTATGTTCATTGCAGCACTGTTTACAATAGCAAAGACCTGAAACCAACCCAAATGCCCATCAATGACAGACTGGACAAAGAAAATGTGTTATATATACACCATAGAATACTACACAGCCATAAAAAACAATGAGTTCGTGTCCTTTGTAGGCACCTGAATGAATCTGGAAACCATCATTCTCAGCAAACTGACACAAGAACAGAAATCCAAACACCACATGTTCTCACTCATAGGTGGGTGATGAACAACAAGAACATGTGGACTCAGGGAAAGGAGCAGCACACACTGAGGGCAGTTGGTGGGTGTGTAGGCGAGAGACAGCAGGGGATGGGGAGGGAGGGGAAGGTAGGGAGGGATAACATGGGGAGAAATGCCAGATATAGTATGCACCTAAAGTAAAATAAATAAATTTTTTAAAAATAAAATTAAAGATAAAAAAAACATTTTAAAAAACCCTCAAAAAAAAAAAAAAGAAAAGATCTGCAACTATCATATTTAATGTCAAGAAAATCAAAGTTTTCTCAGGATATGAAAGAAGACAAGAATATCTGCTCTCACTACTCCTTTTCAACAACATACTAGAATCCCTAGCTGATGCAATAAGACTAGAAGAGGAAATCAATTTTTTTAATGAAAAAAACATTTTATGGCCTTGGAACCAGCAATGATATTAAATTATTCTCTTGATATTTAAGGGAAAAAAGAAATAAAACTGTTTTGTTTGCAGATGACATAATCATCTTTGTAGAAAATCCTCTAAGATCAATAACAAAAAAATTCCTGGAATTAATAACCAATTATAGCAAGGTTGAAGACACAAAGTTAACATACAAAAGTCAATTATTTTTCTATATATCAGTATTGAACAGGTGGAATTACAAATTTAAAAATATCATTTCAATCAGCACTGCAAAAAATGAAATACTGGCCAGGCCCAGTGGCTCATGCCTGTAATTCCAGCACTTTGGGAGGCCAAGGCAGGCAGATCACAAGGTCAAGAGATCGAGACCATCCTAGCCAACATGGTGAAACCCTGTCTCTACTAAAAGTACAAAAATTAGCTGGGCGTGGTGGTGCATCCCTGTAGCCCCAGCTACCTGAGAGGCTGAGGCAGGAGAATCACTTGAACTTGGGAGGAGGAGGTTGCAGTGAGCTGAGATCTTGCCACTGCATTCCAGCCCAGTGACAGAGCGAGACTCCATCAAAAAAAAAAAGAAAGAAAGAAAAGAAATACTTAGGTATAAATATGGAAAACTACAAAACTCTGATAAAAGAAATCGAAGAACTAAATAAATGAAGAGGTATTTCATGTTCATGGATATGATCACTCAATATTGTAATGATGTTCATTCTTCCCAACTTGACGTACAGATTTAATGCAATCCCAATCAATATCCCAGCAAGTTATATTATAGACATCAGCAAACTGCTTCTAAAGTGTATATGGAAAGACAAAAATCCCAGAATAGCTAACACAATGTTAAAGAAGAACAAAGTTGGAGAAGTAACACTACTTTAAGGTTTAATAGGAAAGCACAGCAATTAAGACAGCATAGTAGTGGTAAAAGAAGAAACAAATTGCTCAATGGAATAAAATAAAGGGCCCAGAAATAGATCCACATAAATATAATCAAATTATCTTTGACAAAGAAACAAAGGCAATATAATTTTTAAAAAATTATCTTTTCAACAAATGGTGCTTAATGAAATAGAAATTCAAATGCAAAGAAATGAATCTAGACTTAGACTTTAACACCTTCTTAAAAATTAATTGAAAACAGATCAGAGACCTAAATATAAAACCTTTTATAAGATAACATAGGAGAAAATCCACATGGCCTTGGGCTTGTAGGTAACTGTTTAGATACAACATCACTGGATGATGCAGGAAAGAAAGAAATAAGTTGAACTTTATCAAAATTAAAAATTTATGCTCTGCAAAGATAATGTCAAGAGCTTAAATAGATAAGCCACAAACTTGGAGAAGATATTTGCAAAAGACATATCTGATAAAGGACTGCTATCCAAAACAGACAAGTCTGAAAACTCAGCAATAAGAAAACAAACAATCTCATTTAAAAAATGGGCCAAATACATTAACAGACACTTCATCAAAGATGTACAGATAACAAATAAGCATATGGAAAGATGCTTCACATCATATATCAGCGAAAGGCAAACTAACAACCAGACACCACTACACATCTATTAGAATTTCCAAAATCCAGGACACTGACAACACCAAATGCTGGCAAGCATATGGAGCAACAGAAATTCTCATTTATTAGTGATATGAATGCAAAGCAGTATAGCCACTTTGGAAAATAGTTTGGAAGTTCCTTACAAAACTAAACATACTGGTATATGTTCCAGCACTCACATTTCTTGGCATTTACCCAAAGAAATTGAAAACTTAATCCACACAAAACCTGCACATAGATGTTTACAGAAGTTTTATTAACAATTATAAAAATTTGAAGCAAGTAATATGTCCTTCTGTAAGTGAAAAGATAAATAAGTTGTGGTACATACAGATAAAGGAATATATATGAAAGGAAATGAGATATGAAGTCATCAAAAGATATGGAGGAGACTTGACTACATATTATTAACTGAAAGACGCCAACCTGAAAAGGCAGCATACTGTATGATTCCAACTCTATGACATTCTGAAAAAGGCAAAATGATGGAAAAAGTAAAAAGATTAGTGGTTGCTAGGGGTTGGGTGTAGAGATGGGTGAATAAGTGAAGCACAGAAGATTTTCAGGGCAGTAAAATTGTTCTCTATACACATTAGTTGCACATACATTAATTGAGGACACATGTCAACATAGATTGATCCAAGCCTAAAGAACGTACAACACCATGACTGAACCCTAATGTAAACTGTGAGTTTGGGTGATAATGGTGTGTCAATGAAAGTTCATCACCTGTAACAAATGTGCCACTATGGTGGAGGATGTTGATAATGAGGAAAGGGGTGAGAAAGGGGCTATAGGAAATCATTCATTGTACCTTCTGCTCAATTTTGCTGTGAGTCTAAAACTGCCCTTCAAAAATAAAATTTGTTTTAAAATATTTTTTTAAAAAACACCTGAAAACTAGAAGAAACTAAAATAAAAAAGATCTATTTTACAGCCCTGAAGCCAGTAAAGACATTACATTATACATTATTACCTGGATCTTTAAAGGAAGGAAGAAATAAAAGTTTTTGTTTGAAGATGGCATGAAATCATCCTTGTAGAAACTTCCTCTACCTGTTAGAAACTATGTAAAGAACAAAACAAACTATAACAAACATTTCAACTATTTATAAACGATTAAAGCATATCTTTAATCTGAAACAAGACCAGGGTGCCAACTATCACCACTTCATTCAACACTGCTCACAACACACAAACATGAGAGCAGGGGGCAGTGAACTCATAAGAAGTAAGAGGAAGGCCTAAGAAAAAAGCCACAGTCTTTGAAGTCAGTAAATCCAACACACTGAAGTAAATTCTATAAAGACATGTAAACCAGGAAAGAAGTAGGGAGACATTTCAGAGGTATAAAAGAAAGAAAAGAAGAAAGGGAAGAGAAAGCAAAAAGGCAAAAGGTTTTTAAAAAGAAACGTTAACATTTATTGGGAACTGATATAAGAGTCTTCACAGAAAACTCAATTTAATTTATATATTGAAAAACTGTTAGATAAAAAACGTTAATAAAGATTTGAAAAATGATGTTCTATCTTTTTAACAAATGGTCCTGGGAAAACTGGATGTCTACGTGCAAAAGAATGAAATTGCACCTTTACCTAAGACAATATACAAAAATCAACTAAAAATGGTTCCAAAGACATAAATCAAACAGCAAAAACTTTAAAACTCTTAGAAGAAAACATTAGGATAAATCTTCATCACATTAGATATGTAATGATTTTTTTTTTATTTTTTTATTGCATTTTAGGTTTTGGAGTACATGTGAAGAACATACAATATTGTTGCATAGGTACACACGTAGCAGTGTAATTTGTTGCCTTCCTCCCCTTCACCTATATCTGGTATGATGTCACACCAAAAGCATAGGCAACAAAATTAAAAAGAAATGAATTGCACTACACCAAAATTAAACTTGTGCATCAAAGGACTCAATGAATAAAGTGTAAAAGCAACCCATGGAATTGGAAAAAATACTTACAAACCACATATCTGTTAAGCAGTTAATACCCCTAATAAATAAACAAACTCCTACAGTTCAACAGTGAAAATTTTTTAAATAAGCAAAAAATTTAAATAGACATTTCTCCAAAGAAGAAATGTAAGTGGCCAATAAACATATGAAAAGATGTTCAACATAATTAGTCAATTAGGGAAGTGAATATCAAAACCACAATGGGATACCACTACCCACATATTAGTATGGCTATAACTTCTTTAAAAATGGTAATAATGTACATAAATAGAAACCCTTGTGCATTGCTAGGAGGAATATAAAATGGCATAAACTGCCATGGAGAACAGTTTGGTGGTTTCTCAACAAGATAAGCATAAATCTATAATATGACCCAGAAACTCCACTCCTTAGTGGAATATATAACAAAGAGCACACCAAGGAGTGATAATACTATAAATCTGTGCTTACCTTATTGAAATTGAAAGCAGGGACACAAATGGATATTTGTACATCAATGTTCATAGCAGCATTATTGACAAGAGCCAAAAGGTGTATACAATCTAAGTGTTCACTAACATAAACAAAAAATTTCATTATGGATGGTAAATGGAATATTATTCATCCATAAAAAGAAACAAGGAAGTCATAGCCAGAGCAATAAAAGGCATCTAAGTAGAAAAAAAAAAGAAATCAAATTATCTTTCTTCATTAATGATATGATCCTATACCTAGAAAACCCTAAAAACTCCACCAAAAAAAGCCTCTAGAATGAATACACAACTTTAGTGATGTTTCTGAATACAAACCCAATGTACAAAAATCAGTAGCATTTCTATACACTGATAATTTCCAGAATGAGAGTCGAATCAAGAACACAATTTCATTTACAATAGCCACAAATAAAATGAAATACATAGGAAAACTGTTAACCAAAGAGGTGAAAGATCTCTACAAGGAGAACTATAAAACACTGCTGAAAGACATCAGAGATTATATAAATTAATGGAAAAACATCCACAGGAACAGAAAACCAAATACCACAAGCTCTCACTTTGTGGGAGCGAAACATTGAGCACCCATAGACATAAACATGGGAACAATAGACACTCTGAACTATTAGAGAGGGGAGGGAGGGAGCAGAGAGGCATAAGTCAAAAAACTACCTATTGAGTACAATGCCCACTACTTGTGTGCCAGATCCCCATGTAACAAACCCGCACATGTACCCTATATATCTAAAAGTTGAAAAGAAAAAAAATGAAATTTTGACACAGGCAACAACATGGATATACCTTGAAATATTATGCTAAGTGAATTTGGCCAGGCACAGAAGGACAAATATTACATGATCCCATTTATATAAGTTACCGAGAATAGGCAAATTACTAGAGAGAGAACATAGAACAGAATTATGAGGGGCAGTGAAGAAGAAGGAATGGGGAGTTATGTTAAATGACTATAGAGTTTATGTTGGGGTTAATGAAAAAGTTTAGCATATAGATGGTGGTGATGGTTATGCAACATCATGAATGCACTTAATGTCACTGAATTATATACACCTACAAATAGTTAAAATATTAAATACTCTAATGTATATTTTACCACAATAAAAATTATATTTTATGCCATAAAAGAACTATTATAACATTAAATTAAAACATCCATTTTACTAACAAAAAAAGAAAGAAAATAAATATCTGGAATTAAAAGCATATATATATATATATATACACATATATATATTTTATAGAAATTGTAAGACTTTATTGAAAGACAATAAGGAACATAAACAAAATGCATACCACATTCATAGATGGGATGATCCAAATTACAGATTAATTTTCCCTAAATTATTTATAAACTCAGTATAGTCCCTATCAAAACCACAAAGGGATCTTCCATGGAACTTGGTAATTTTCAATCTATTTAAGCAAACACCCAATAACAGTCATGACACAAAAGTAACCTCCACTGATATTAAGAATTGTTAAAAATAATCTATTGTTAGTAAAACAGTGTAATATTGGCACAGCAAAAGATAAACAGATCAATGGAACAGAATAAAAAACCTCAAGACTAGGACAAGTAGTTATCTATAGGGAATAAAAATGAAAGGAAACCTCTAGCTTATGCCACACACACACACACAGACACACATACAGATTTCAGATGGATCGTGGTCTTAAATATGTAAGAAAAATATACTTAAATAAGCTCTTGACTTTAGAGTAAGGAAAGATTTCTTCAACAAAACATTTTTAAAACTTAACCCATAAAAGAAAATCTTGACTTGTAGTTCCTATAATCCCCACCCATGTAATGGGAGGGACCTATTAGAAGGTAATTGAATAATGGAAGTGGTTTTTTCCCCATAACTTACTCAAGGTAGTAAATAAGTCTCATGAGATCTGATGGTTTTATAAATGAGAGTTTCCCTGCACACGCTGTGTTCCTGCTGCCCTGTAAGACATGCCTTTGCTCCTCCTTTGCCTTCCACCATGATTGTGAGGCCTCCCCAGCCATGTGGAACTGTGAGACCATTAAACTTTTTTCTTTATAAATTACCCAGTCTTGGGTATGTCTTATTAGCAGCATAAGAACAGACTAATACACAGACAAATAGGAACTCTCATTTAAAAATGATCATAATTTAGTAAATTTGAACATACATACATCTTCTATGATCTAGAAAATTTTACTCCTACATATATTACTTACAGGAAATCTGGCATAGGGCCTTAAGAGATATAATTTATAAAAATATTTATACCAGCATCATCTGTAATAGTAAAAAACTACAAAAAAAGAGGAAAGCACATGTGCTGCAGTTTCACAATATAATGACAATATGCAGAGGGTATTAACTGGAGCTAAACATTGGAAGTGGGTAGGAAGTTTTTAGAAATACCCACGACTAGGCGCTACCCCGAGAGATAAGAATTTCATTGGTATTTGGTAGAAGCCAGGCATCAATAGTTTTAAAATCTTCCCAATTGAGTCAAATGTGCATTGATGTTGATTAACCACTGTTATATAACATTGTAAATGAAATAAAACTACACAGTCATGAAGGAGTCTCAAAAAAACAGAACTGAGAAAAGAAAATCAGTGAAAAATATAAAGATTTCATTTGTGTTAATGAAAAGAAAATGAAAGAACTACACAATGTATTGTTTACAGCTATGTACATATGTAATAAGGAACTTCAAAAAAGGCAAAACAATTATTAATATAAATATCAAAGAGTGCTTATAATCTTGTGAGGAAGATTATGTAAGTAGGAAAGAATATACAAAGAAATGCATTTTAAAAACATTTTAAATTTTAAATGCATTCCTTTTTTGTCATGAAAGTGGCATTTAAAAATTTTATTTAGTTTTGTAATTGACACATTGTAATTGTACATATTTATGGGATATAATTTAGTGTTTGAATACACCTATGTGTTATAAAATGATCAAATCACAGTACTTGGCATGGCCATCCTCTCATGTATTTACCATTTCTTTGAGATAAGGATGATCAAAAGCTTCTCTTCTATTTTATAATACACCATATCTTGCTTAATGTCTTACTTCTGAAGATAGTGGTTAAACTTA
>PVKP010004871.1:0-21782 GCA_004027715.1 Plecturocebus donacophilus | reverse complement strand
CAGATTATTTACCCAAGAAGGCACCACATTTCCTCAATTGTACTTCTGTGTTTTCTGACAAGAGGATCATTTGAAATACCTAGGGGTAGAAGCCAAAGAAGAAAGGCAGGCTTTTTTGGTTTTGCTTTGTCATGTAAAAAACATCTTTTCCTTAGAGCAGAAGACTGTTTCTTTAAGGAGCAACTTCTCCTACACTCACATCTTAAATCACCTCCCACACACACACACATGCACATACAGGTGCATGCACACATTTATTTATAGGGTTTGGTCAGTTGATGGTTTTTATCTTTTCTCTGCCACCATACAGACATTGCCTTTGGGATACTATTATGTGAAAACATTAGTATCTTATTTACAACGCTCTTTTATAGGTACACATTTGAAATTTCAGCAGTCATAGAAAACAGAACCCTTTGTATTCTGTATTGTGCAGTATAAAATGCATATATATACATGTATTTATATGTGTGTGATTATACACATATACACATGTGTTATTGGCTCACAGTATTGGGCACAAAGTCGTCACTAGTAATTTCTTTGAGAATGTTACCATGGTGATGGCAGTGAAGTTGTCTAGTAAGCATTGTGAGGCTATAAAAATTGTGCTTTCCAGCCGGGTGCAGTGGCTGACACCTGTTATCTCAGCACTTTGGGAGGCCAAGATGGGCGGATCACAAGGTCAGGAGATCGAGACCATCCTGACCAACATGGTGAAATCCTGTCTTTACTAAAATACAAAAAAAAAAAAAAAAAAATACCCAGGCATGGTGGCATGTGCCTGTAGTCCCAGTTACTAGGGAGGCTGGGGCAAGGGGAATCGCTTGAACCCAGGAGGCAGAGGTTGCCACGAGCTGAGATCAAACCACTGCACTCCAGCCTGGCACCAGTGCTAGACTCGTTCTCAAAAAAAAAAATGTTTTCCTCTGTTGAACATGTACATGGGAATGCTGGTCCCAGCCAAGAGGCAGAATGAGCACACGCTTGAGTGAGGGAATGGCAGCAACCCATAGCCTCAGCCTGATTTTTTCTGAGTGCCAGGGAAGGCAGCCAAAGCCTTGTATGGAAATCAGGTGCTAAAGTCTCATGAAACTCAAACTGTACTGCAGAAAAACTCATAAGCAAAGACTAATACTCTATAAAAAGGAACCCAAATCATGACACCAGCATCTTTAGTGCAAACATCCTAGAGAGATAGGAACAATGTGGGCCACACAAAAAAAGCATGTTCATGGTCTGTTTTTATCCCCCATGATCACACAAACAATGCTCATCATGCAATCCCCAGAAAGGAGAACCTGAACCAAGTCGTTAGAACTGACCACACAGCTTCTTTGTTTCATTGTGCATAAATATGGGTGATGGGGTGCAGCGTTCAATGAGAGAGTGAAAAAGGCATTACACACCACAGGAGCAAAGTCTCTTAAAGTGGACTTGTTCTATTTAATTAGACAAAGAAATAATAAATAGACCTTTCTGATGAGCATGAGTTTAACACCTCTCCACTTAGACTCTGCGACAAATAACCTTTGCAGTCATATAAAATGATAAAAGTTAAAATCAAAGCGCATTCTTATTTACGACAATTTCAGAAAGAAAAATTACACAATATTGGAGTTGTAGACACAAGTAAACAAATCCCATTTGAAGCTAAAGTGTCTGGAAATACTTTCAAAATAAATGGAAAAATCAATACCTTAAAAATATTTTCTAAAGAAAGTACTGCAAAAACCAGTTATAACAAGTATATTAGTTTTTCATCTTTAAAAATTAAAACTGTTGTGAGGTAATTTTCTTCATAGATATACATCTATAGCAAACTGAAATACACATAGAGCTGAATGTATATTGTACCATTTTGAGAGGATTCTAGAAGACTTTATTTGGATAAAATGATGTCTCCAGTTAAAAGTGCTATTCAAAAATCATTGCATGTTTCTTTAAACTGCAAAATATAATTGAAACAAAAATCAGAACATATTCACCCTGAGTTCACTTCCGCTTCCCCCGAACATAAATAAATGTGTAAATCTCATTAAATGTAAGTTTTACATAAACACTGAAATTCAGTGTGACTTTATGTTTTAAAAATACAATGCTTGTTAGTCTTCCTCACAAATAGTTTGACTTGCACTGAATTGGTGAAGAGCTTAAGGAGAGAACTCACCCTACCCCTGTGTCTAATTATTTTCAGCAGTCCTGCAGGTGTGTGGCCCAGAGAACTCACAGCACAGAGGCAGAAAATGAAATTACACAGACTTGTTCCATCTCACCTGTGCACTGTAGTGAAACATGCTTAGCTGTGTCCCTTCTGGACCTTTACAAAGTGGAGTTGTCTGCTACCTGCTATGAAAGTCAGCATTTACGATTACTCTAGAGCATAAGCCCAGCCTTGTTGAAAGTCAAGAGTTGGCCAGTGTCTTATTCATCTATTTCCCAAAAAGCTAGCTGCATAAGTTAAGGTTGAGTAGGTGAGTGTAGCTATGGATAGATGAATCAAATTAGGATATCTCAGTTCTTCCTAGAAGAGAATAAAAGAGCTAACTGTAGTATTATATAATTCTGAAAATTTTGTGCAGTCAGTTTAAAATTACCTAAGAGACAGCAGCTTTTACAATACATTTTATATGTAAATATATGCCAAAAGAGGAAGCAATGACAGAAAGGTGAGATTAGAAGACCCACAGGGTAACCATGGAACAGTGAGTACAGGGAATACGGGAGATAGTAAACAGATAGGCGAGAAATCAGGTCCCAGAACCTGAGGCTGAGGAGCCACCTCTTGCCAGTGTATTCTAATCAATAGTGTGGTCTATCATAAGCATCTGTTACCAAGACTACTTAACATTTGTGACTGACTGACATATTTAAATTGAAATCAGGCTGCAGTGAATCCCTAAAATCTGTTTAATGGACAGTGCATTTGGTTGCCCTGTCTTGAAGAAAAGGAATAGGGATCTACTGAGAATTGTCAATAAGGGGATTGTTCCTCAAAAATGCATCTGTCATGTGCACTCTGTGGAGGAAAACGTTGGGAACCACTACTTTGCACAACCTATACTCTCTAGGGCCCTCATGAACTGCTGGCTTATCCTGACATGTAACTCCAGAGAACTGAATTCACATAGAACTCTACATCTGTTAACTGTCTATATCAGCCACTACACAAACATATGCTGAACTTAGGTAACCATATGCATGTCCACATAATCCTCCAAAATGCATTTCATATGCCAATTCTGGGTGGGAAAGGGGGTATGGGAAGACAGAAGTGAGGTGTCTAAGAAGACAGAAATGTGGAAAGAATAAAATGCAAAGGATCTTAAGGTGATCCAAAGTCAGGCTCAATAGCCTAAAAGGAAGGAAGAGAGACAGCACATGAACCTGTTAGTTTAAGTCTCTACTAGAGCCTCATGGTATGCTTTGTCGCCATGTGCTATAAGAAACTTTAGTTAAAGTAAAACTGAAGGTGCCTCTCCATAGAAATTACAGATTTGGGGCAGATATGAAAGACGGGAAAAGTACAGGACCCAAAGTCTGTCCCATCCAGACGTTTCAAATCTTTGGGAAAGCAAAACTCTGTTATCATTACACAAAGAATGTGAATCTTTAGAAACACCCATGAATGCCTATATAGACAGGATGGGAGATTATAGGTAGGGCACTCTTCCAGGAAAAAGAGAGTGATAGGGCCAGGAAAGAAAGTAGAGTACAATTAAGAAGGCAGGTGTTAGGAGGGAAGGATGGTAAACCAGGTAATGAGAATCTAAGACTCTCCCTGCCTCAATGTCCCATGGAGCTGTTAATGATTTGGTGGGTTACCTGTGCTTGACTTTGCCATTGTGAATAAGGTAACTGGAGAGAACAGTAATTAATCAAAATAAAGTGCACTTGAGTGGTACAATTTAAGGCATGGTGGCTCCGGGACAAATTTAAATGTACAGAATACTTTTCAATTTGAGAGCTCCAGGCAGACTATTACCAATCCTGTTTATACTTTCATTTACTTTCTTCTCTTCCAATTGTTTTTGTTGTTGTTCTCATCAAAGATCCAGTTTCTCTGTATTCATTCTAAATCCTCTGTTACCATTTCTCTCTATCAATTCTCTATCAAGAGATTTTAAGGTTTAGCAGCTATCTCCTTATATCAATTTTCTCTATCAGTTTTTGGAGTGAGAAGGCAGACAGAAGAGAACCCTAATAACGTGATTGACTCACAGCTGAGTCTTGAAATGGTTTGCTTGAACACTGGCCACTTTTGTCATTATTGAAAGGTCACAAAAAGAGAAACACATTTTAATTTATTACAAGGGGAAAAGCCTGCTGGCACTGACACATTCTGAAAAGCTATACCTGCTCAGCAGACAAGGAGTTTGGCAAAAACAGAGGGTCAAGAGATAAGGAGGTCAGACTCAAGATCAGAAAGGATTCTTAGTTGTAAATACGTTTCTCACTAGTTACACTAGTAGACAGAAATTTATTAAACAATATAGGTAGCACACAGATCTTCCAGGAGGATAAAGAACCACCTTTGGACACTGTACAGCCACGTTGCATGCTCAAGTTCCACTGCCAGATGGCTGCAGTAAAATCTGGTTACTGCCATCAGACAGGGACACTTGAGCTTGCATCATTGATGCTGGGTGGGAAACCTCTGCAGGACTGCTCCAATGGCTCTCATGAAAAGAGAGTGTCTGCCATATGGATTTCTACTTTTTTGGCTCACTCTCTTGTAAAATGAAATTTTGGTCAGATGCCTGTGGATGGAGCTGAGGTCATGCGCTAAGCTCCAAGGAAAGGAAAGAGAAAAGGAAGCTGAAAAGGAAGTGGGAAAATGAGTTCCTAACTCATACCTTGAAGACATGGGACTCATAAGATGGAAAATTCTCATGTATGAGAAGCACTCAAGAGGTGCTAGGCATCTAAAACTATATACTAAATGTCCACTACAGTAGAAAAGCTTTCAATAGATAACTCAAGGTCTTTAAATACTAAGAAAAAAATATCAAAGGGTGTATCAAATGTCTGTGTTTACCATCACTGATTGATTTCTCTGAGAAGGCAGTGTGCATATTGTTATGATATGATTGCATATATATATATAGAGAGAGAGAGAGAGAAGTTTTCATTCCATGGTTCCTGGCTTATAACTCCCATAGCCCTTGGTACTGTGCATGCTTTAGGCCTCAGGAGCAGGCCCCAAGAACCAGAATCTCTCCCTCTCACCCCCCTTCTGTTCCTCTTTCTCCTGCACACCTTCTTCAATCTGACTGTGGATCAACAGACTTTCATTCCAGGGAGAGTTCTGTCCCATACCCTAGAGGAAGAAATGCTTCACAGAGCAGCCAAGAAAAGCCTGAACAGATGGGCCTTGCTGAGTTTAGATCATGTGATTTTTGTCTAATCACATGTTTACATGGTTATCAATTGAGCCTATGTAAAGAAGCCTCCATTAAAAAAAAAAAAAGAACAGCACCAGAGAACTTCCAGATAGCTAAACGTGTGGACCTCCCTGGAGGGTGATGCACCCAAGGAGGGCACACAAGCTCCACTTCCCTTTCCCCATACCTTACCTTATGCATCTCTTTATCTGTATCCTTTGTGACATCCTTTACAATAAACCAGTAAACATGTTTCCCTGGGTTCTGTGAGCCATCCAGCAAATTAACTGAACCCAAAGAGGTGATCATGGGGACTCCAACTTGAAGCTGGTTAGTTACAAGTTCTAGAGGTCCATACTCACTACCGGTGTCTGAAGGTAGGGGGAACAGTCTTGGACACAATGTTGTCAACCTGTGGGATCTGACACTACCGCCAGGCAGATAGTGCCAAAAGTAAATTGGAGGACACACAGCTGGTGGTATCCACTGCTTGGTATGTTGGGGAAGAAAAAGCCCACACCTTTGATTAGAGAAGTCCTCTTGTGTGTTGATGATTGTTACGGTGGTGTGAGAGCAGAGGAAACACAGTTTGAGAGAGCTTTTTCCTAAACACATAGGCATGATAAAGTATGCATATATTCTAGTACCCAGTAACAAGCAAACTGGTCATTTCAGAACCCTTGCTTCTTTCAAAGCTATAACTAGGATTACAGATCCTCTGATTCAGCTACTTCATTTGATAAGTGTGTGGAGACTGGATGAGTTGGCAGAGATCACCCAAATAATCAGTGGCAGAACTGGAACTGGAATTATGCAATTATACATGCTCAACATGACTTTCACATTTGCTGCTCCCAGGAAGTCATTGCTGGTTGAATCAGTCTGCCTATTAGAGTCTATTTTCATTTCCATCAGCTCTATAATTCCAAAAAATCCTGTTACTTGGATGAATATCCTGCTCAAACCTACATTTAGCTATACTATTTGCCCCTTGGATGAAAAGTTATTTCTCTAACCAAGTCTAATCCGTGCAAGGCCCCAAATTGTCCACACACTGCTATGCTTTTGAAACATCACTTGTGCTGTTTTTGCTGCCTAGAATATTCTTCCACATTTTCTGATTGAAAATAGTCTACTAGTTCTTGGAAGGTAAATCAAGGATAACCTTATGTCTATTCCAACATACCAGACCCAGCTTAGTAAAAATTTGTGTGTTACATTGTATCACTATTATTAATTTACACATATGCCTCTCTTAAAGTGTGAGTGACATTGCCTTCTTCTCTGAATCCCTAGTAACTAAAATAGTGCTTTATCGAAAGGGCCCTATGAATGTTTGATGAGTAAGTGATGCTATCCTTACGTTCATATTGAATGTGAAACACCCTCAGAACAAGACTCTGGGTGCTATGAAAATACATTGCTACTAAATATATTGTAAATGTGATTTCGGAAACATCTTTTTAACTGACTTATAGATATGTCAGGATTATTAGAATAAGCTTTCAATATACTTAATTTGGGGGGATATGGTAATTTAAGGCTCCCTTTTAAACACTGCCAATAGTATCTGTTGAAAAAAATAAAATATAGTTTATCATTTGAATTTGAGTTCTCTCAAGGCTATATTCCAGTTTATTTTTTTTAAATAAAACTAGTATATATTGAAAACTCTTGCAGTGGAAATTCAGATAGGTATTTTTTAACTGAGCTTTTGTATCCAGGATGTGGATGAGTGAAACAAATGTGTCAGTGGTGGGTGGTTTTGATATAATCTTAATTGGAGAAACTGCTGAGCCAAGCTTTCCATTCCAGTTTGGCTCTATTGCAAAATAAAAGGGATTGAATTCCCCAGGCCAAATTAACATTACAGAGAAAGTAACGGATGGAGGTGCAAGATGGCTGACTAGAGGCAGCTAGGGTACACCACTCTCACAGAGTGGAAACAAAGTGGTGAGTAAATAGCAGCTCTTCAAGAGAATCATCTAAGGGGCCAGTCAGGATTCACAGAGGAAGTGAGAGGACCCACAGAGAACAGAGAGGAGCCCAGCTGGGCAGGGGTGCATCATGGACTGAAGTGGAACTGGGAGAAGCTCCCTGGCAAAGGGAAAGGATGAGTGAATGCAGATCCCCAGGGGATCCACACCTCATACACAGATGTTTGCAATCCTGGGAATGGAAGAAGCCACTAACCTCCCTGCACCATCTCCTGGGCATCTAAACTGACACAGAGAGCCTCCTGGAGTTTTTGCAGAGGCAGAGCTGAAGCACACATGGACCTCTACAAGCCCAAGATCTCTGAGCAGTCCTGTGCCAGCTGCCATAGCCCTGACAGTGGCCACAGCATGGGTGAGGAGGGGGAGTCAGATTTCCCATGCTCCTCTATGCCAGGCAAGGCTCAGCTCTGGCATCCTGCACCACAGCCCCACCCCTGCCTGAATTCCATGGGTAGGCACAACTCTGTGTTCCCCTAAGAATCACCTATAGAGTAGATCATGCTCCTACTGCTCCAAGCCAGCTATTCTGGCTTCCAGTGCAGCGACCCGCCCCACCTGAACCCTGCACGCCAGCACAGTTATTTGTTCCCCTAAAAAATGCTCAGACAGTAGATCATACACCTCCATCCCAGATGCTTTAAGCCAGGCAAAGCTCTGCTCAAACACCCAGCATAGAGTCTCTGCCCCTGTCTGAACATTGCAGTGGGTCATGGCTCTACATTCCTCTGGGGCAAGACTCCCAAAGGTAATAGGTAATGCTTGGCACCTGTATGTGCCCCCAGCAGTGAAGTTCAACATCGCTAGAGTGGGAGAGAAGTGCAAGGGTGCCACGTGCCCCACAGCCACCAGTTTACAAGAAGTAGCAATATTACCACATCAGAACAGGCAATCCTTAAAGACATCTCTATCAGGTGAAATGATGAAGTTATACCCTGAAATCACTCCCACGGAGATTCACAAAACAGCCTCTCACCCCCTACCTCACAGAGACCTCAGTGCACTTCACCAGGGACTCCTCCCAACAACCCTTACCAGAGATGGAGGCTGTGCTTGCTGCCATTGGGACATTCATAAGCAAGCCAGAGTTTCCACCTATGCCCAGCCATGTTTCACCACCCTGGTAGAACAGGAAGCTCGGAACACCTCGCACTCCACTGTCAATCTCTTCACATGAAACAATAAAGAGCACCTCACAGGAAACAAAAATCAAGTCCATAACCACCTGCTTGTGTGGCAGCTAGGTTTTACCTGCAACTGCCAGCTATTGGCCTGTAGGTCAAACCCCACAACCTAATACAAAATCTGCTGACAGAAGAGCATAGGACTAAAGAAGCAAAGTCAAAAGATCCTATCCAACACAACCTCCACATTAGAAGGAACCAGTGTAAGAATTCTGCCACTATAAAAAAATCCAAATGTTCTAACAACAACAAAGGCTCACTCTAGATCCCCAGCAATACTCCCTAGCCAAAATGGAGGCACAAAGAAGGTAGATGGAGAAGTCAAAGCATGGGTTGGAGGGAAACTTAATGAGATCCAAGGTTGAAATCAACTCAAAGGTATCTATAAAGCAATCCAGGAAACAAAAGAAGAGGTAAACATCTTAAAAAGAAATCAATCAGAGCTACTGAAGCTAAAACACTCACTTAAGAAAATAGAATTGAGAACTTTACCAATAGAGTGGACCAAGCAGGAGGAAGAGTTTCAGAGACTGATGATCAATCTTTCAAAGAAACCTAATCAGACCAAAAAAATAAAAATTAAAGAAAAAAGTCTTTGAGGAATGTCAAGTAACCAAACCTGTAAATTACTGGCATTCCTTAGAGAGAAAGAGAAAAAGTAAACAACTTGGAAAACATATTTGGGGGAACAATTCAAGAAAATTTCTTGAATCTTGCTAAAGAGGTAGACATCCAGATATAAGAAATCAAGAAAATACCTGCCAGATACTATATAAAACAAGCATCATCAAGACATAGACTCACCAGACTGTCTAAGGTCAGTACTAAAGAAAAGATCTTAAAGGCAGCTGAGAAAAAGGTCAGATTACATACAAAAGAAACTCCATCAGGCTAACAGTAGACTTCTCAGCAGAAATCCTATAAGCCAGAAGATACTGAGGGCCTATTTTTAGCATTATCAAAGAAAAGAAACACCAATCATGAATTTCATACCCTGACAAACTTATCTTCATAAGCAAAGGTGAAATAAAATATTTTGCAAATGAGAAATTGCTAAAGGAATGCATTACCACTAGAACAATCTTATAAAAGATTCTTAAAGGATTCTAAACACGGAGGCAAAAGAACAATATCTTTCCACAAAACTATATCTAAATACATAGCCCACAGACAATCCAAAGAGACTACACAATAGGAACTACAAACCAATCAGTTAATGACTTTGAGATAGTATTAAAATCTCACATTTCAGTATTAACCCTGGATATCCATGGTCTTAACACCCCACTTAAAAGGCACAGAACGGCAAGTTGTTTAAATAAAAAAAAAAAAGCAAGACCCATTCATTTTCAGTCTTAAGGGACCTATCTCACATGTAATAAGGCCCGCAGACTCAAGGTAAAGGGTTGGAGAAATATCTATAACACAAATGGCAGAGAAAAAAAGAGTAGGGGTCACTATTCTTATATCAGATAAAGTAGACTATAAACTAATAATAGTAAAAAAGAACAAGGAAGGGCACTACATAATGATAAAGGGATCAATGCAACAAGATGACTTAAGTATCCTAAACATTTATGTACCCAATATTGAAGCACCTAGATTCATGAAACAAGTACTTCTAGACCTTCAAAAAGTCTAGAGAGCCACACAATAATAGTGAGGAACTTCAGCACCCCATTGACAGTAATAGGCAGATTACTGAGGCAGAAAACTAATAAAGAATTCCTGGACATAAATTTGACACTTGACCAATTCAATATGATAGTCATGTGCACCCATCAACTACAGAATACACAGTCTTTCCACGTATATCACAAAATATATTCTAAGATTAACTATATGCTTGGCCATAAAGCAGGTCTCAATAAATTCATAAAAACTAAAATCATACTAACCATGTTTTTGGAACACAGTGGAATAAATACACAAATCAATACCAAGAAGATCCCTCAAAACCACACAATTACATGGAAATTAAATAACTTGTTCTTGAATGACCTTTGGGTAAACAATGGAATTAAGGCAGAAAATAAAAACATTCTTTGAAATAAATGAAAACAGACACAAAATAACAAATTTTCTGGGATACAGCTAAAGCAGTATGAAAAGGAAAGTTTATAGCACTAATGCCAATAGAAAGAAGTTCAAAAGTTCTCAAATAAACAATCTAACATCTCACGTAGATAAATTAGAAAAATGAGAAAAAAACTAACCCTAAAGCTAGCAGCAGGAAAAAAAAATAACCAAAATCAGAGTAGAACTGAACATAACTGAGACCCAAAAATCCATGAAAAGTTTAACAAAATCAAAAGCAGGTACTTTGAAAAAATCAACAGGATCAATAGCTACTTAACTAAATTAAAAGAAAGAGAGAGAGAGAGAAGATCCAAATAAGCACAATCAAAAATGACAAAGGTAACATTACAACCATTGCCACAAAAATACAAAAGATCCTCAGAGACTATTATGAACACAACTATGCATACAAACTAGAAAAGGCAGAGGAAATGGATAAATTTCTGGAAACACATGTCCAAAGACTGAGTCAGGAAGAAATAAAAACTCTGAACAGACCAAAATCAAGTTCTGAAGTTGAATCAGTAATATAAAAATCCTACCAACCAAAAAGAGCTCTGGATCAGATGCATTTATAGCTGAATTGTACTACATGTACAAAGAGCTGGTACCAACAGTACTGAAACCATTCCAGAAAATAAAGATTTATTCCATACTCATTCTATGAAGTCAGAATCACTCTGATACCAAATTCTGGCAAAGACACAACAACAACAAAAAGAAAACTACAGGCCAATATCTTTGATGAGCATAGGTGCAAAAATCCTCAACAAAATACTAATAAACTAAATCCAACACCACATCGAAAAGTCAATTCACCACAATCAAGTAGGCTTTATTTCTAGGATGCTGGTCTGGTTCAACATGCACAAATCAATAAATGTGATTTACCACATAGAGTTAAAAAAAAAAAACATGATTATCTCAATAGAAACAGAAAAGGCCTTTGATAAAATCCAGCATCCCTTCATGATAAAAACTCTCAATGAACAAGGTATAAAAGGAACATAACTCAAAATAATAAGAGCTATCTAAGACAAACCTACAAACATTATACTAAACAGACAAAAGCTGTTAGCATTCTAAGAACTGGGAAAGACAAGGATGCCCACTCTCATAAAGGCATCCAACTAAAAAAAAAAAGTCTAATTATTTCTCTTAGCTGATGATATGAATGTATATCTAAAAAGCCCTAAAGACTCAATCAAAAGGCTTCCAGAGCTGATAAATGATGTCAGTAAGGTTTCAGGATACAAAATAAATGATATGATTTGGCTCTGTGTCCCTACCCAAATCCCATCTCCAATTGTAATCTCATGTGTCAATGGAAGGTCCTGATGGGATGTGATTAGATCATGGGGGCAGTTTTTCCCATGCTCTTCCCATAATAGTGAGTAAATTATCACAAGATCTGATGGTTTAAAAGTGTATGGAAATTTTCCCTTCACTCTCTCACTCTCTCCTGCTGCCATGTAAGATGTACCTTGCTTCCCCTTTGTCTTCCACCATGATTGTAAGTTTCCTAAGGCCTCCCCAGCCATGCTGAACTGTGAGCCAATTAAACCTCTTCTCTTTATAAGTTACCCAGTCTCAGGTAGTTCTTCATATCAACATAAAATGAACTAATACAGAAAATTGACACCAAAAGAATGGGGAACTGCCATAAAGATACCAGAAAATGTGGAAGTGACTTTGGAAGTGAGTAACAGGCAGAGGCTGGAACAGTTTTGATGATTCAGAAGACAGAAAGATGTGGGAAAGTTTGGAACTTCCTAGGAACTTGTTGAATCTATTTGACCAAAATGCTGATAATGATATGGACAATGAAGTCCAGGCTGAGGTAGTCTCAGATGAAGATGAGGAACTTACTGAGAACTGAAGTAAAGGTCACTCTTGCTATGCTTTAGTCACTCTTGCTATGGCAGCATTTTACCCCTGCCCTAGAGATATATAGAACTTTGAGCTTGAGATAAATGATTTTAGCTGGCAGAAGATATTTCGAAGCAGCACAGCATTCAAGAAGTGATCTGGTGTATTCCAAAAGCATACAGTCATATGCATTTACAAAGAGATGGTCTGAAGTTGGAAGATATGTTTAAAAGAGAAGCAGAGCATAAAAATTTAGAAAATTTGTAGCCTGATCATATGGTAGAAAAGAAAAACCCATTTTCTGGGAAGAAATTCAAGCCAGTTGCAGAAATTTGCATAAGCAAAGAGAAGCCAATGGGAAAAATGACCCCAGGGCATTTCAGAGATGTTCTTATCAGCTCCTCCCAACACAAGCCCAGAAGGATCGCAGGGAAAAATGGTTTTGTGGGCCAGGACCAGGTCCCCACCACTCTGCACAGCCTTGGGGCATGGTGCCCTACATCTCAGCTACTCCAGCTCTAGCCATGGCTAAAAAGGGCCAAGGTACAGCTCAGGCCATTGCTTTAGAGGGTGCAAGCTCCAAGCCTTGGCAGCTTCCACATAGTATTGGGCCTGTACGTGCACAAAAGACAAGACTTCTGCTTTGGGAGCCTCTGTCTAGATTTGAGAGGGTATATGAAAATACCTGGATGTCCAGGTACAAGTCTGCTGCAGCAGCAGAACCCTCATGGAGAACCTTAACTAGGGCAGTACAGAGAAGATATATAGGGTTGGAGCTGCCACACAGAGTCCCCACTGGGGCACTGTCTAGTGGAACTGTGAGAAGAGTGCCACCATCCTTCATGGTAGATCCACCAATAGCTTGCACCACACACCTTGAAAAGCCACAGGCACTCAATGCCAGCCCATGAAAGCAGCCATGGGGGCTGTACCCTGCAGAGACATAGAAGCAGAGTTTCCCAAGGTCATGGGAGTCACCCCTTGCATCAGCATGTCCTAGATGTAAATTATGGAGTCGAAGAAGATTATTTTGGAGCTTTAAGATGTAATGGCTGCCCTGCTGGGTTACAGATTTGCATGGCACCTAGGCCTCCCTGGTTTGACCAGTTTCTCCCTTTTGGAATGGAAATGTTCACTCATTGCCTGTACCCCCATTGTATCTTGGAAGTAACTAACTGGTTTTTGATTTCACAGGCTCATATGCAAAAGAGACTTGCTTTGTCTCAGATAAGACTTTTGACTTGGACTTTTGAGTTAATGCTAGAATGAGTTAAGATTTTAAGGGACTATTGGGAAGGCATTTTTGGTTTTGAAAGGAGAGAAAGATATGAGATTTGGGAGGGACCAGGGGTGGAATGATATGGTTTGTCTCTATTGTCCCCACCGAAATCTTATCTCCAACTGTAATCCCCATGTGTCAGAGGAGGGGCCTGGTAAAAGGTAATTGGATTGTGAAGCATTTTTTTTCCCATGCTGTTCTCAGTAGTAAGTTCTCATGAGATCTGATGGTTTAAAAATGTGTGGCAGTTTCCCCTTCACTCTCTCACTCCTGCTGCCATGTAAGATGTGCCTTGTTTCTCCTTTGTCTGCCACCATGATCATAAGTTTCCAGAACCCAGAAATAAAGCCACACCTACAATCATCCGGTCTTTGGTGAAGGCAAAAATAACAAGCAATGAGGAAAGGACTCCCTAGTCAATAAATGGTGCTGGATAACTGGCTAGCCATATGCATAAGATTAAAACTGGACCCTTATCTTTCACCATATACAAAAATTAACTCAGCCAAGCGCGGTGGCTCAGGCCTGTAGTGCCAGCACTCTAGGAGGCCAAAGTGGGCGGATCACAAGGTCAAAAGATCGAGACCATCCTGGTCAACATGGTGAAACCCCATCTCTACTAAAAATACAAAAAAAGCCAGGCATGGTGGCCCATGCCTGTTGTCCCGCCTACTAGGGAGGCAGAGGTGGAAGAATCACTTGAACCCAGGAAGCAGAGGTTGCAGTAAGCTGAGCTGAGATTGCACCACTGCACTCCAGCCGGGTGACAGAGCAAGACTCCATCTCAAAAAAAAAAAAAAATTAACTCAAGATGGATTAAAATTTAAATGTAATATCTATAAAAATCTAAGACTATAAAAATCCTAGAAGAAAACCTAGGAAATACTTTTCTTGATACTAGCCTTGGCACAAAACTTTTGGCTAAGTCCCCACAAGCAATTGCAACAAAAATAAAAATTGACAAGTGGGACCTCATTAAACTAAAGAGCTTCTGAACAGCAAAAGAACTAACCATAGAGTAAACAGACAACCTACAGAATGAGAGAAAATATTCATATATTAATCTGTTTTTGCATTGCTATAAAAAAAATACCTGAGACTGAGTAATTTAAAAAAAGGGTTTTAATTGGTTCATGGTTCTGTAGGCTATACTGGAAGCATGGCATCATCTGCTTCTGGGGAGGCCTCAGGAAGCTTCCAATTACAGCAGAAGGCAAAAGTAGAGCAGGCATCTCACATGGCAAAAGCAAGGGAGAGGAGGAGAAGAGAGGTGCTATGTACTTTTAAACAACCAGATCTTCTAAGAACTCACTATCTCAAGACAGCACCAAGGAGATAGTGCTAAATCATTCCAGAGAAACCGCCCCCATGATCCAATCAGTTCCCACCAGGCCTCAGCTCCATTGCTGAGGATTACAATTTGACATGAAATTTGGGTAAGAACACAGATTCAACCATATCAATTCACAATGGATCTGAAAAAAGATCTAATATCCAGAATCTATAAGGAACTTAAATCAACAAGCAAAAAACAAATAACCTCATTTAAAAATGGACAAAGGACATGAACAGACACTTTTCAAGAGAAGACAGAGAAGACACAGAAGCAACCAACAAACATAAATATATGCTCATGATCACTAATCACAGTGAGATATCCACATCAGTCAGATGGCTATTACTAAAAATAGAAGAAAAAATAAAACACATACTAATGAGGCTGTGGAGAAAAGTTTATGTACTGTTGGTTTGAATGTAAATTAGTTCAACCACTGTGGAAAGTAGTTTGAAGATTTCTCAGAGAACTTAAAATAGAACTACAGTTTGACCCTGCAACCTCATTATTGAATGTATACTGAAAATATATAAATCATTCTTTAATAAAGACTCATGCGTGTGTATATTCATCACAATAGCAAAGACATGGAATCAACCTAGGTGCCCATCAATAGTGAACTAGATAAAGAAAATGCAGTACATATACACCATTGAATACTACATAGCCATAAGAAAAAATGAAATTATATCCTTTGCAGCAACATGGATAAAGCTGGAGACCATAATTCTAAGAGAATTAACCCAGGAAAAGAAATCCAAATATCATGTCTTCACTCATAAATGGGAGCTAAACATTGAGCATCCATCGATATAAAGATGGAAAGAATCAACACTGGGCACTGGGGACTAACAGAGGGGGAAGGATGAGAGGGGGCTGAGGGTCAAAAATGTACCTATCACGGACTATGCTCCATATCTGGATAACAGAATCATTTGTACACCAAACCTCAGTGACACACACTTTACCCATGTTACAAACCTGCACACCTAGCCTCTGAACCTAAAAGGACAATTGGGGAAAAAAAAGAAAATGACTTGCATGTTCCTGGTGTAGAGCTCTCAAAATTAAGATAAATAATAAATATTATTTAATAAGGTCAACATCTATCAACTGTTGACATTAAACTTGATGTATAATAGGATACAAACATCATTAATCTGGAGCCCTGAAATCCTGTAAAGAATTTCTCACATCACCTTCTGCACCCTGGTGTAGAATTTAGAGGGTAACAAGTAAAAATCTATAATGCATAGTACATTCCCATTAGGAAATCTGTTAAGGCTTTACCTTGATGGCTTTTACTCAAGGACTGATTGTTAAAGATTGCAGTAGAGCTAGATATTAAACTAATGATTGCATTCATCACACAAAAGTCCTTTTTTCAATTAAGTAGAATTCAGTGCTGTGTGGATTTTGAGAAATATAACCTTCTTATTTCATCTTTCAAGGTAAGGCTTGTGTTTGCAAAAACATGTTAAGCTTTGCTACCTTTCCAATATGAGAAAGAGGTAAAGCATAAAATACAAAATATGAACAAAGGTTGGTTTGCTGGAGCAATAGCCTAAGTTTATACACCCAGGAGCCAAAAGTTATTCTTCCTATGTCTTTTTTTTTTTTTCCCATGGAGTTTTGCTCTTGTTGCCCAGTCTGGAGTTATTCTTCCTATGTCTTTTTTTCTTTTAATGGAGTTTTGCTCTTGTTGCCCAATGGTGTAATCTCGGCTGGTCGCAACCTCGGCCTCCCAGGTTCAAGCGACTCTCCTGCCTCAGCCTCCCAAGCAGCTGGGATTACAGGCATGTGCCACCACACCCGGCTAATTTTCTATTTTTAGTAGAGATGGCGTTTCTCCATGTTGGTCAGGCTGGTCTCAAACTTCCGACCTCAGGTGATCTGTCCGCCTTGACCTCCCAGAGTGCTGAGATTACGGGTATGAGCCATGATGCTCAGCCATTCCCGTGCTTTTGATTGTGTTGTAGTTATTTGGGTAATTCTCTTTCTTACAAAACAACTTGTACTGGGAATATGAATAAGATTTCTTTCCTTGGAAAATTCATGTACAGAAAACAAGTGTCTTCTGCAAAATATGTGCTCAGTCCTCTTTATCATTGGTGGGAGAGGCTACCTTTATCATTGAGTGGCAGCATTCAAGTTACTTTTTATTTCTATTACATTTTATGTGCTTTGCTACATTTCTAATCTTTGTATAAATATGTATCTTATCGTAAAAGTACAATAACTCAAAAATTGTTTTCAAACTTAGTTTGCCTAAAGATCAGATATACTAAGCTCACACTGACCTCAGTCAATTATTTTCAATCCTAAAAAAAGTATCCTCTCTGATATCTGATATGTCTCCCAGTCAATTTCTCCCAGTTGCTGTTAGCCAATGAACAGTTGTCTTGTAGTTGGTATTGTCTGTGAATGCTTGAACTTGATCATAGTGGTTCAACTGTCAATTTAATTGAGTAATGTTCATTTGGGGCAATATTGAAGTTAGTCTTACACTTATTTAAAACAAAATGTATTCTAAAATACTACGTTATAATTCAACATTGAATCAGAAAGGTACTGTTTATGCAGAAAGGTATGGAAATAGAATTGTGGGTCATACATTCAGTAGTAATAAAACAGATCTAAAGAATGATCACATTCTACACTTTCTCACAAAAAAACAGTTTTATGGAATCTAAGGAAGGACTGAATCCACAAAAGATAATTTGTTAAAATTTTATTACCGAGATATGTACAAAAGGACAAGACTATATCCCTAGAGAGAGAGATATTTTAAAATAATGGGAGACTGGTGTGACCAATTAATCAAGTACTAAAAAGTATTTACCAAAAATATAGAATAAAAAGTCCCAATGAGAAGGTATTATTGTGTCATAGTTTAATTGAAACATCTTTTTTTTTTCTTAGTGGTAATAAGCTCGCTCTTATAATTGATGGCAGTCCAGACTCAATAAAATACAGTAATTTCAATTTAAAAGCAAACTAATGAAATATTTTAAGGCTAACAGTATTAGAAAAATCTAATACTCCTGGAGACTGAAGAGTGTTGTGGAGCAGTATTCGGCAGTGGATTCACCACATGCCTCAAATTCAACATGTTGAATTCTCCACAAATGCTTCCCCTCCCTCTTCTCCAGTTTGGCTCTCTCACATTTCCTGATGGCCTTGATGGAATGTCTACAGTGACTCTCAGTTATGCACATTCAGTATCTATTTACCCTCATGTTCTCTCCTGCTCTCCAGGAAAGTGGCTATACCTATTTGTGCTTAAGCATAACAGACATTGACCTGCAACTGTAAAACTGCCATCTCTGTTCAAGCACTATGATTCTCCAGGTGCCTCAAATAAAAATGGAATATTTTCAAGTGACCAAAAAAGAAAGGGTTAAATTTTAGCTGATGGTCTAAATTTTGAAAATTCATATTTTAGAGAATTCTATATTTCTTCTACTTCCTCTATCCCTAGGATGCACAGTTAATCAAATTATAATTACTTGGAGCATGGAGATTTTCATCTTTCATGTATTCTCACATTATCATCAAAAAAATTATAATTCGTGGCTCCTGCTTGCCAAGAATTGTGACTACTTCCTGAAACAAGCAGTGTTACCATTTCTAATTTCTCCTTGTTTCCAGGTTTGTCTTACAAAGTATACACAGATGTTAAAATTACTGGAGTGGGAGAAGAGAGAGGTGAAAAATCCTACATACTACATGGGCACCCTGCCTGGGGATCAAGGGAGAGAGTTCACTTAGTGATCAAATGCTTGGCTATAGAATAAGCTTTGTAGCTATCGAGGCATGACGCTAGAGATCAAATGTTTACCTTCATAACTAGAGCTGCTGCCTCAGCCTGAATATTTTCTGCACCAAAACTTAATCCCCACTCAATCCATTCAACTTAATTACCCCCACAGACATTTACTTCCTGACATAAAACACTGAAAAGGAAAAGCCCAACCACCTCTAAAACACACATTCCACAAACAGAAAAATAACAGAGAGGAGAGGGAGCTCAAAGGAACTAGAAACCCCCTTTCTCATAATGATCGAAGCATCAAAACACTGGAGGGTTGATTTTTATGAAAATGAAAGACAAATAATGCAGTCACCCAAATAAGGAAATGATTATGGATGCCGATTTTTATGCCAATGAAATTAAATGCTCGAATCAGGTAAATACACTCTTCACTTTATCCCTCCACTTCAATGGCCTTGTTCTTGATCAAAACTGCTCACCTCTCACTTTTAAAGTAAGTCTCTCCAGGACTGGGTAATTGAATATTTTTAAAAATAAGTCCAACTCCAGAAAATCTTACAGATAAATAACTTGATTTATTAGGAAAATGGGGGGAAACAAAATTTTATAGAATCCTTTTAAGCATGTTTATTCTTTCTTCCAATGTTCTGCCTAAGCAGCGGCATCTCTGTTCTTTTTTTCCAGCCATGGTTTTCCTCCCCAGGAGCAACCCTACATTTCTCTTATTTTTGCAAGTTGCTTACTTTTCTTGTGCTTTACTGGCTGGTACTACACACATACAGTCCATGCTCTAATCCCTTCTGCAGCTACAATATTTGCTCTTACGGCATTTCTATACAAGGGATTCTTACTTCAGGTCAGGAAAGTTGTTCCCTTGTTATGTTCACTGATTAAAAAAAAAAATGGTCAAGAGATCATGACTACTCAAACCTATAGTGTTTTATAAGGTCGATCTGAGAGTTAGAATATCCTTGTGCATAAATAAGCATTACCTAAGGCATTGCATCAAGAATGTCTACCTCCTCTACTGGCAGTGCTGGCCTTGGGTGGAACTGTCCAGTAGGTAAAGTTTGTCCCCAGCAATGCTACTTAAAATGTGGTCTATAGACCAGCACCAGTCTCCTGTTATCTATCTCTTAATGTGATAAGTACAGAAATTGGAAGTGAGGATTTAGGTATTTTTACAGCAATTCTACATTGCCTGATATTCTAGTGTATGCTCAGTGGATATATCTCACTAGTACCCACCTTGATGTTGCCAAGCACAAATGATGAGTAACTTTTGGTGTGAACTGATACCAATGCTGGTCTACAACAAGTTGGAGAAAAGTAACTGGTCTTCACCAAAAATAGTTTAAAACATTCATCTAGAGAATGTTCTCACCTCCTTTTCAAGGATTTTTCATCTTAAATATTGCCCCAAGCTTCCTGATTTCACAGAATCTATGTTCTGCTGAAAAACTGTGCTAAGGAATTAACACCTATAAATATAAATCTATGTTACAAGTAGATGTTATGGGAACAAAGACATTTGATACAATGCCTTAGATGATGCTTACTTATGCACAACGATCTTCTAACTCCAGTAGAGTTCTTAGACAACACTCAGTGAATGTATATGACACCTATGAATGTAAACCTACTCTCCCACCCCCAATTTAACCCCAACCATTCATAACTTAGCCATGCTTGTTTACACAAAGCTCTGATAAATGTGTCACATCTAAGTAAAAGCTTCGCCCCTCCCAGACACACCCACTAGCACTCCAAAACTGTAAACATATCATAGTTGTAGTATCAGTGCTTGAAACTGAGAGGAATAATCTGAAAAAATAACTGAGTTCATCTCTGAAGGACACCTAGGAGTCTGCTACTCAAATCAGACTCTGAGTGAAGACCACACCTTGCATCAGAAAACAGCCAGCCACCTTAATCATAAACATCACATCCAGTGCACGCACACACAAACACACACACACACACACGCACACACATATACACACACATGCACACACAGGCACATCATGCAGAAAAGCATGCAGAGAGACATACACAGACTACCAGGTCCAGACTGTGGCAATTATCTTCTGTTTGAAAAGCAATTACAATGCCCCAACCAGCAGACCCAGCTCTGGCCTGGGTACTCAATAAAGAGAGCAAAATTTCACAAGTTAATTTAGACATTGTCATTCTGGGTTAGAATAGGTATTAAAGTTTTTACCTAAATTGATACAAACATAACCATCTTTAACCCCGAGGCTCTGTGAGAGGTGAACAACCTTTGGATTTATTCCAGCTCCATCACTTTCTAGTGTTTGATTTCCAGCAATTTTTTCAATTTTTCTGAGATTATTTTTTTATTCAGTCAAGTGAAGATAACAATACATGCTTTATGGAGTTGTGGGGAGAATTAAATTATGATAAAATGCTTAACAAGATGTCTAGCATGTAACATATCTATTCAACATAAAATCTCTATTCTTTATCCAGTTTTCTTATAGGATGTCTTTTCAGCCAAGACTTCTTTCTTCAAAAGGTCATCTAAGACCTCCCTATTCACATGGGTCTATGAAATGTATAACTGGTAAGTTCTTCATTTACAAATCTCTGCTATCTCCCATCGACAGAATCAAACCACAGAGAAGTGAATGGGAGTAGAAGAGCAGGAAAGGACTCTCTGCATTAAAACCAAGTGGGGAATGGCTGGCTGACTGGTTCTAGTTTCTGATAAACCGCCCAGGCACTGAGCCCGCCAATATCTAGGAATTGGAAGGAGTCTGTTCAGTTTGGGACACAACTTACCTTATCCTGAGTCTGGATCCTAGAAAGGAGCAGGTACTTGAGAAGTTCTTCAGACAGTACTGATGCATTGTTGCCTTTGA
>PVKP010004870.1:0-94104 GCA_004027715.1 Plecturocebus donacophilus | reverse complement strand
GTGAGGGGTCATATTGAAGTAATAGTTTGCCAATCTCTGACTTTATTGAGCTGTGGTTCAACGTCAAGCCTGATGTACTAATCAGTCACACATACCTTCTCTTATTGATATAAAGTGGTTTAGGGTCTTTCTTTGTATTGTCCTGGAGTATGATTTGCACTGAAGGCTCTAAATAGGCCTCCTGTCCTGTGGTCTAGACTGGAGGGGGCTGAAGATTTCTCTTTCTCCCTCTGCTTTATTCTGATCTATTTTAATATTACTTTGTTAATGTCACAGTGTCTTGATCACAGTAGCTTCACAGGAACTTGTGAGGTTTGGTTAATTTTAGTTCTGCAATTTTGTTCTTCAGTATTATGCTATTTGGAGTTTGTTGATCGTTTTAAAAATTTTATAACATTCGGAGATATGACTTTCCCACTCTATCTCTTTTTATGTGACAAATCAAAATGCATATTACCTTTAATTGTGATATTATATATATAAATGTCTTGAAAGTCTTGGCATGTAAGACTTCTTCTCTAAATCTCTTTAACTCATGTCTCATTAGCTTAAATCTCTTGAGTTTGCTTTATTTTTGCTACTGGGATGACTATGCACACATTGCTGTTTTTAAAACAAATTTTATAAGTTTTTAATGCCCCAGTTAGATCATCTGTAAGAGCCACAGGTTTCGGTTTAAAGACTTCTTTTTATAGCCGGGGAAGACGAATTTCCCAGAGTTACAAGGTGTGGTTTTTGGCATGTTCAGTAAAGAACAAAACAATAGTAAAAAGGAATTTCTAAGAACATTCTCCTACCTATGAGTAATCCCAATTTATTTCCTGCTTGGCCTGTCTAAAAGGAACTGATGCTCCTGGGAATCTCCCCAAGTTTCGCTGTACCCTGAGGGGCTGGTGCAGTTTGTGAGGAGAGCCGAAAGGAGGAGGTGAGCTTGGGTATTACGGAGGAAGAAATCGACAGGTTTGTGAAGGAGGCCCATTTTCTCTTTTCCTGCCGTCCTGTGAAGGTTATGGGGCCCAGGAATGTGACTGGGGAAATCCTCTAGGCTAGAAAATGTCATTACCAGTGGTTAAACACATGCTTGTCTAGATTAGAGTTTTATAGGGACTGCTACAACTGTTATAAGAAAGAAACTGTTAAATAAGAAAGAAAATGTTAAATTGTCCATTTTGTGATTGATATTTACTTTTAAGTCAGTGTTTCTAATCTTTTTTTAAAAATCCTTTGGGAATCTCCTGGCAGCTGTGATTGAGTCCCTAGAAAAATACAGTTACACACAATTTGGCTTACATTTTTGAGGGATTCAAGCAATCTCTGTACCTCCAAATGGAAGCCCATGCTTTAAAATCCTACTTGAGAACTTAACATTTTGAAAGGCATGTCTTATCTGTATAAATGGTGCTAAGTCTTATTTCATAGATGTGTACTCTGTTAACCATGACAATTTTGTTTCAATGCTATAAATGTGAATCAGCAAACTATGGCTTAGGTCCTAAGGTGACCCACTAGCTGATTTTATAAATAAGGTTTCATGGCCACACCATTTGCCTATGCATTACCCATGGCTGCTTTCTTGCCACAAAAGGAAAGTTGAATAGTTGCAAGGGAACTTGCATGGTTTGCAAAACTGAAAATGTTTACTTTTTGGATGTTTTTAGAAAAAGCTGGCTGACCCCGGCTATATAAATGAAATTTGAGAAAATGGATGTTATGTCTTTATATATGCCTTTCAATAATTAACTATATTTGAGAGATTCTCAAAATCATGTAACCTTGACATTTCTGCAGGAGGATGCTCAATGGTGCTTTTCCTGTGTTCCCAGAGTTTGGTTGAAGTCTCCAAGCTGAAGATGATGCGTGCTCCCTCTCCATATTATGCAGAGAAATACAAAACTCAGGCGTGCAGCACTTGCAAAAAAGTAAGTAAGTTGTTCTCATGGTCCCCACCTCAAAGAGCTTATCTAAGATAAGGCCCAACGTTAGTTTTATGGGGTAGAAATTTATTTATTTATGTGATTTTGTAAAGTGAAACTTGCTGGGCATTTCTCCTCTTCTGCCACATGTCAGTGAGATCTTAAGGCCTGTGGGAATCCCAGGGAGAGATCTGAGGGTTTTTGAATCGCCGTGCTTGCTAGCTGATCGCTTGCTGAGCTCAATGGCCTACAGGCCTGCTCAGTGCCCCCGCTAAAGTGAGGTCTGAGACTGGTCTTAGCAGATGTGGAACTGTGTCTTCTAGTGCCGTGGTCCTAGGGATCAGACCAGTGCCTGTCCCTGTCCTGAAGGTAGAAGGATGCCGGTAGCAGGGAGAAGAGAGAGAGGCCAACAGGTGGCCAAGCTGCTTGAGTTCTCAGAAAGTACCACAAGTTTTTCTGTGGGTAGTGAAAGCCAGGGAACGGAGTAGAGCCCATTCATCTCAGAAAGACCTGACTCAGGAGGGAGGGTTTCTGAAGCAAAAAGACTTCAGCAAAAGGGAACCGAAGGGAGACCACAGGGCAGGAGCCGAGGGCTGGGAAAGGCAAAAGAGCTGGAAGTGACCTTGCCAGAGGATCATGGAGAAGGGGAGCCCCTGGGTGAGGAATCAAAAGGACCCTCAACTGCACCCAGTGCAGAAGCCAGCCTTGAATGGCTGCCATGACTCGGAGCCTCGGCTGGTGAGAGAGGGAGGCCTAGCATCAGCTGAGTGGGAATTCGTTTCCACTTTCCCTTTCATTTCTTCTCACACAGCCTCCCTCTCCCAACGCCCAGGGGAAGCTCTCGGGTATGAAGAGTAGGAAGCCTTATGGGGGTTTAGGAAGGAGGTTGAACTGCAGCGGGAAGGACCCTTCCCTCCTCACCATGTGTGGGGGGTTACCACCCTTCACAGCCCATGGAGCTTTCATTGCGGAGAGCAGCACCAATTGCTAGGAGATGGCGCAGAGCCACAGAATCCACTCTGCCATCCCCAGATGTCTACTGGGAAGAGTGGTTTCAGGAAGAAAAAGCATGATAAGCCTCTTCACCCAGCCTCTATTTGTCAGAGCCACAAGAGTTGCAGCTGGAAGCAGTTTTTGTTCTGATCCTTTGCAGGGTTAAGCCAGTGCCCACCACAGGTTAAGATGCCACAGCTCTCACCCCTCACGTGAGGATAAGCTGTAAGAACCATGCCTGGGACCTGCAAGGGACAGACAGTTTTTGATTAATGATCAAATGAGCTGCACATACCTGCTACTGGACATATGCTTATCATTTAGGCCATCTGCTGGCCTGGCATCTGGCCCACACTCAAACTTCAGTGACAAACATAGAGAGCAGAGGCATCAGCTGAGGACAGATACAAGTGTGGATCAGCAGGGAATATACTCTGTTCCTGGCTGGGCTGACTGCTTCATGGAAACAAACTAGGGGGGGTCTGCTTCCCCATGTAAAACAGCCAGGAAGCCTCCTTTGTTGAGGGGTGGTGAGACACCGTGAGTCTTTGTATTAAAAAAATTAATGTGTATTGTATTTATTCTTAACACCTAAGTTATTTAAACATTCTTTATCATGGTTTTACAGATTGGATTTTCTGATTTATGATGTAAAGTGACTAGTGTGGTACTCGTCAATTGGTACAAGCTCAACAACATACTTGCCTGTTCCTCTCCTTCCTACCTCTCTTGTTCAATCCCCAACCAAAGTCAGAGACAGGGAAGATATGCTCAGCTAATAATACATTTCAAAACTCTCCTGTTCTCCAAGGGAAGAAGTTGACATTTCTATCCACAGGAAAGTATACATACATCTCACCAAATTTTAAGATCAGGAAGATTGTATATTAATTAACCATTCCGTTGGAAATAGAAGACAGAATTTCAAAAGATGTAGTTGATCCCCATGTACTTTTCCTAAACACAGAATGGAGAAATCATTGATTGTGTAGATAATATACTCTATAGGTGTGGTATCATCCCCAGGAGGCTAAAGTTAATTCTCGGTAGGCAAGAAAGCCCTTAGATTGTGCAGTAGTTTATGGGCCTTCAAATGGCCAAAGCACACATGCAGATATACAATACATTTATGATATTAAAATTTCATGAGGAGGGTTAAGAAAAAATGTCTTAAAAGGCTCCTAAGGAGGTGATAATGAAAGCAGCTGAGGGACACTGATGCAGAGGAAGAGTGCACCAGTGATATTGAACCACACATACATTGTTGAAATGGAGCGCACATGCAAATGTTGCAACCTGCACCTCTCTGTCTTCCAGGAATGGGTTAATCAGGACATAAAAATATTTGGTCAATTACCTACCTATTGATTGATCCCATGACTAATCAAAGGAAAGCTTCACCTGCTGGGCTATGCACTGGGATAATACAGTGAACACCACAGATAAATGTCTACCTCCAAGGAGATTATACTCCAGCTGGAAACAAGAGAGGAAATAACAAGTAAAATGTCAATTAAAAAATAGAATGCCCTATCCTAGGGAGGTGAGCAGGAAATCTTCTCTGGAGAAGTGATACTTAAGTTGAAACCCAAACAGTGAGAAGGAACCAGCCATAAGCTGTGGACTGGGAGAACATCCTGGGCTCAGGGCCTGTGGGATGTCCTGAGGGGCAAAGACCACAGTAGGAGCAGAGCAGAGCCCAGTGTGGCTGAAGACGGCAGGGAAGGTGCAAATATGAACTCTGAGGCTGGATAGTTGTGCTGGGTAGAATAGTGCCCTTGCAGAAATTCGCACATCCTGAATTTGTGAATTTGGCCTTGTTTGGAAATAGGATCTCTGCTGACGTTATCAAGTTAAAAAGAGGTGGACTAGAGTGGGACCTAATCCAATGAGTGGTGTTTTTATGAGAACAGGGAAATTTGGTACAAGAAAGAGGAAAAGGAGGGCAGACATTATAGCAATACACTTGCAAGCCAAGGGATGCCGCAGATGCTGGCAATCGTGGAGGCTGAAAGAGGCAGGTAAGGGTCCCCCTCAAGCCTGCAGTGGGAGCACAGCCCTGCAAAAACACTGGTGTTAGAATTCCAGCTTCCAGAACTGTAAAAGGACACATTTCTGTTGTTTAGGCCTCCAAGTTTGGGGCACTTTGCGTCAGTCCCAGGAAAAGATGCAAGAGCTACACAGTAGGAGTTCAGTCAGGGCTGACCTTGTAGGCTATGGGAAAAGTTTGGATTTAGTTATACAAGCAAAGAGAAATCAGGTAAGGATTTTCAAATAATGTAGTCCTATGATCTGATTTTCATTTTAACAAGACCATTTGCTGCTGAATGGCAAAGCACTATAATCAGGGTAAAAAAGCAATAAGGAGGCTGGCAGGTCTCTGCCCAGAAAAGCCAGTGATGGTGCTCTATAGTGGGTGCGGTCGTAGGGTTAGTGGTGGCTGACCGCAGCTGTGAGACACAGCTTGTAGGTAGGGTAGATTTACCTGTCATGGAAACAATGGACTGTTGGGGACAGCAGTGAACCAGGGCAGCTGGCGATGCCGGGGAGAATTGGTAGAGCCACAGACAAGGGTGCTCATGGCGGGAGATGGACAGATGGCTGGGGATGAGTTGGGTTTGAGAGTGAAGGTGAAGGAGGGAAGAAGGGTGATTCCTGTGCTTCTCACTCTAGGTACTGAGCAGATAGTGGTGTCATGAACCAAGCTGGTAGAGACTGGGGTGAAACCAGGCTGCAGGAAGAAGGTCAAGTGTTCTGTGTTAGTCTTGTTGATTTTTCAGATGCCAATAAATGTCTGACTGGAGAGTGTTGCCTTTTTTAGCCCACTCACCTCTCGATTTCCAATTGAACTAATTCCTTCTCCCCTGTTTTTTTTTAGTTTACTGGAGAAAGTAACTTTTCTTTTTGCCCTGACTTATTTATTTTGCACGTTGTATTTGGTATTCAAGGCTAGGAAGCATCTTTCTCTTATTATTAACCTGCAGGAAGACAAACACGTGATGCTCCCCCAAGACATTAGCCCAGGCCCAGCCAGGTACGGTGGCTCACACCTGTAATCCCCGCACCTTAGGAGGCGGAACCAGGTGGATCACTTGAGATGTTAAGTTCGAGATCAGCCTGGCCAACATGGCAAAACCTTGTCTCTACTGAAAAAAAAAAAAAAGAAAAAGAAAAAATTAGCCAAGCATGGTGGTGGGCACCTGTAATCTCAGCTACTCAGGAGGCTGAGGCAGGAGAATCTCTTCAACCTAGGAGGCACAGCTTGGAGTGAGCCAAGATTGTACCACTCCACTCCAGCCAGAGCAACAGAGTGAGACACCATCTCCAAAATAAACAGAAAATCAAAAACAACCAAACAACAACAACAAAAGACCTCAACTCAGGCCCAATTGCAAGGCCAGCCTTCCTCTAACAAGGCAGGCCTTCAAAGGCAGCAGGAAACTGTCGTGGCTTTGGTCTCGAAAACCGTAACTTAAGCTTATGGCTTGACTTATCATAGATAATCTGTCTGTAGTTTCATGCTTCTGCCCCTTTGTGTGTGGACCACTTCACAACTGACTGCTTCCCTTTGCAAGCCAGGATTTCAACACAGGATGTCATCACCAGAAACACCCTTTTAGAAGCCTCACAGTGCTTGCTAATGTGTCTCAACACTCTTGTCACAATCAACATTCTTTCATGTAGAGGCAATAAGGAAAACTTCTAGTTTCTAATAAATTGATTTTCCCCAGACACACAATAATCACATAAAATTAAGTCAAATAAATAATCCTACATCTATAATTATTTTTACTATCTTTTATGAATCTTCCTGTTTTCAAAAGCAGGAACATTTTAGTGCTAACGCATTCTTTAAGTTGCCAGACACCAATTCACATTTTGTGTGACATGACTGAGGGGTTTCACCAGGGCAATTGTATGAGTTTGTTCTCACACTGGTAATAAAGACGTATCTGAGACTGGGTAATTTATAATGGAAAGAGATTTAATTGACTCACAGTTCAGCATGACTTGGGAGGCCTTAGGAAACTTATACAATCATGATGGAAGGGGAAGCAAACACATCCTTCTTCTCATGGTGGCAGGAAGGAGAAGTGCTGACCAAAGTAGGGGAAAGCCCTTTATGAAACCATCAAATCTCATGAAAACTCATTCACTATCACGAGAACAGCATGGGGGTGGCCACCCTCATGATTCAATTACCTTCTACTGGGTCCCTCTGGCAACATGTGGGGATTATGAGAGCTATAATTCAAGATGAGATGTGGGTGGGGGCACAGCCAACCCATGTCAGGAATTGTCCTCTTTAGTAGTCATTTTTCATGTAAAGAGAAATTTCTAAAAATGTCAGAAAATTAGGGGTCTTCTCATGTTCTGACCTAGAAGAGCTGATCCAGATTCATTTGTGTTGACTTTGACTGGGTCAGTGAATATTCAGGTAAACAGAGTATTCTGAAGTGTTAGGCCTGATGGCAATTGCATAAGCAAAGCAGCTGCATCGAAACAAACAAAAATCTTATTTTGGTGTCTGTGAGAACTTATTGTGCAGTTTGAATTCATTGCACAGATCATATAATCAGTTGTGAAAATGCTTGATATGAAAGATAATGGGTGGTATGAGGGCAGGGCAGATGCAGGAAAGGCACCAATATCACTAATGAAAAACTGCTTGTTTTTGCATTACCTAACTTGGTCTTCATTTCTCCTAAAGACTAGCTCATTTGAACAAATGATGTTCCCAACTTGCAAACTCTGAGTTTGCCAATTCAGTGAAACTAAGAGAAATGGAAAGATTGGTGGAGAAAGGAAATTCAAATCAATTCAACAATATAAAGAGATTGAAAAAAAAAAGGCAATGGGCAGTGTGAAAAGTAATAAAATAAAAGAAAAATGTGTGACTGTAGCCATCTCTCGTCAACCTCAGTCACCCTGAGCCTCCTTTTGGATGTGACATGAGCTCTGGAAACACGAAAATGAAATATGGCAAATTGGTACCCTGTGTTTCTTCTGCTTCTGAATGGTACAGACTTTTTGCTTATGATGGAAATCAGCACATGACAAGAAATCAATCTGTCAATATGTTCTTGTTTTTCTCTACCAGCAAGGAGCTCAGCTTATTTTCAAAAGCCAAAAGGAACATGGGCTGCCTTTTATAATTAAGTCCCTCCAGGAAGCTTAGACTTTGGAAGTCACACTTTCTTGGGGGACAATCATAGCTTCTTAGCGTGTCTGACCTTGTAATGTTGGTGAAAGCATAACAACTTTGATGAGATATGCTTCCTCCGGCGCTGCCGAAGCCAGTCCTGTTGCCCACTGTTGTGCAGTGTTGTGCAGTGTTGTGTTGTGGAGAGTGAGTCAGGCAGAGGAATCAATAGGACCCCATGCTGTCTAGAGGAACATACGATTCTGCACAATAAGAAGGATTTCAGGGAGGGCACGTCACCTCTTAAACTCTCTTCCAAGGAGTTGCGTGATTGACACCTGGCTTACCTAGACAAATACACTAAGTGACAATTATCAAGTCTCCTGAGAATTCAGGGAGCAGAGGCAAAATGAGGCTCTAATGCCGACTCAATGGTTTATTTTTAAAAAATGTAGCCTTAATCCATCTTCTGCCTGTAATTCCCCTTCTCCCTGAGTGCCATTCTATCCTAGACTTCTCATCTTGGAGAAAGGAAAAAAGAATTTATATCAAGCTGTAGGGTATTCTTGCCAGACCTAGTAGACTAAGTGTTCAAAGCTCTTGGACGTGTGTTTAAAAAAAAAAAAAAACATGAAAAGCAAAACCATAAAACCTCAAGCAATTTGAAATACACAATAAATGAGTGACAATATTTATCTTTTGGAAAAGACCTTTAAATAAAGGCTCAGAGGAAAAACAAAGAAAAATAATCATTTGGTATATTTTCCCAACATATTGCCTTTTTAATTGTCAGTGTATGTATTTTAACTTTGGCCAGGAAATCTACATCTGTGCTTATTACTGAGGATTGAGCATCCCCAGGAAAGTCTGTTACTATGGCAAACACTTTTATCAGAAGAGGAATGGAAATGAGAGTAACGCTGACAAAATGTATGAGTAAGCCATGAATGCAGAAAAAGAAAAAAAAATCATCATCCTTGGGCCTGAATATCTTAAAGGAGATGGTGACAATCAAATTAGAGTCACAAATATTTAGCTGTTATCTATTATATAAAAAACCCATTTTAAGATCTATAAGAGATACAAAGGCAAAAATAAGATCTGGTCTCAAGGAGCTGCAATTGTAATTGGGGAATGCAGACATAATCACACGAGAAGTTAAAGATAAGCTCAAGACAATGGGCATACAATTATCTTAATGCAGTACATCCATGATTAACTGAGAAATAAATTATTTAGACGATAGCTGCCATGGGAGTCCAGATGAGAGAGATATAATGGGCAATGTTTGATCAAGAAAAATCTCACTGGGGAAGAGGTGTATAAATTGATTTTTAATGGTGGGTTGCATTGACATAGGTCTGAGCGAGAGTGTGGATTATAAGAAGGTTAAAATATGTATTTGGGGGATCAGGGAGTAAGCTAAAATAGAGAATCTATGTTTTATCTAAGTGATAAATTGGGATGCTAGATTTAGAAGATAAACAAGGTCATATTCTAAGGTATCTCTTTTGAAATGTTAGGGAATTTGGATATTATCCTATAGAAAAGGAGTAGATGCTGATGGGTTTTGAATGCATTTTGGTTTCCCACTTCTTTCTAGACAATGATGACTGTCTAATAATGACAGTTGGATGTACACATCTTGAGTCAGCTCTACCCAGCCTAGCTTCAGGCAGGGCGATTGAAGGATGTCCTGATTCTGTAGTGCATTTACTCATCATCCAGCCTTGCTCCAGGTCCTGCTCTGAGGCTGGGAAACTAACTCCTGCATTGTATTGTATTTCCTGCTTTCTAGGTCACCCCTTACATAGCTCAGCCTCTCCAGAGTTTAGGTTTTCTGCCAACGTGTCCTAAAGCATCCATAATGCAACCCTCGGTGTCCGCTTTGGTATCTCTAAACTTCCTGCCCATCTGCTTGAACCTGCCAGCTTCCAACTGCACATACACAGCCAGGTCCCTGCTCCTGCCATGCTGACTGTCGTAGGTAGTTCCTGGTTTTTGTTTGCAAGGCATGTACACTTCACATACCTTGACCTATCTTCAGACAGTCTTTCCATTGCTACTCAACTTCCCAGACTCACATTTCCAAGTGCCTATTGCTAGAAAAGTAGAATCTTCATCATAGTTCTGTAGCTAAATGCTTACGCTTAATGAGTACTCTGTTTCCACTTGGAACTTGGCTTAGCTCTTCTCCATCCCAGCCATTTTTTAGCTAACCAACCAGTGGTAAGAAATGTGATATGTAAAGCAATGTGTTAAAAGTGTTAAATGTACAACATAGTGCAAAGTATATTAGCAGAAGAAAAAATGGAAGCAAGGAAACTAGTTAAGAGTGTTTAAAAGTCTTACGAGGTAAAAAGATCTGGGTTAGGGAGTTAGTCCTGAAGTTGAAAAGATATTCATGGATATGAAGGTATAAAAAATTCAAAGATAATAGACAAGGTATGGTTATTTATTAGCCCTAAGGAATGTAAAGATAATGGAAGAATCTCTAGAATGGGAGATGGACAGAATGATGGTGCCATCAACCAAAATAGGAAAATGGATGGAAGAGGTGGTCACCTTGGGATGGAAAGAATGGCGACCTTGGGAGGGATAGGACTGCCACATTGGGGTGGAAGGGACGGTCACCTTGGGATGAAAGGTGTAAACATATTGGGATGAAAGGGATGGTTACTTTGGTGAAAGGGGCAGCCACCTTGGGATGGAAGAGGGATGGTCACTTTGAGATGGAAGTGGTTGTCATTTGGGATGGGAGGGATGGACATCTTGGTATGGATGAGATTGTCACCTTAGGATGAAAGGTGTAGACATATTGGGATGAAAGGGATGGTTACTTTGGTGAAAGGGGCAGCCACCTTGGGATGGAAGGGGGATGGTCACTTTGGGATGGAAGTGATTGTCATTTGGGATGGGAGGGACGGACATCTTGGGATGGATGAGGTTGTCACCTTGGGATGAAAGGGATGATCACCTTTGGAAGGAATGGTTACCTTGGGATGGGAGGGATGGTCATCTTGGGATGGGAGGGATGGCCACCTTGGGATGGATGGGATGGTCACCTTGCAGTGTAAGGGATGGTCATCTTTGGATAGAAGAGATGGTCACCTTGGAATGGTTGGATTAAATTTAAGTCACAATAAAGTAAAATTTTTTTTTGATATCGTCAAGTAAGAAGTTGGCTTGTGGATAATATTTCTAGGGAAGAAAATATGAGAACAAACCAGCAAAAGGTAAATGAATTTCATTGGAAAAACATTAATTTTTAAGCAGTTGTTAGAGAAAGGAAGCAGAGGAAAAGCCAATGAAGTGATACAGAAGTGAGAACCAAAGACATTAAAATTGAACCAAGGCAATTTAGGGCCACAGAAGTCAAATAAATAGCTCAATATTTTAAAATAGGTTGGCCATGTCAATTTTTGAAAGGTTATTGAGAATATGAAGCAAACACAGATTTTGGAAGTGAGAAATTCACTGATGATCATTGGTGCAGTTTCTCTGTAGTGGTGGAGACAGAGGCCAGGCCAAGCTAGCCAGGAAGTCAATACTTGTACATACCTCTCAGTGTTTGCCACCTGGATTTGGGTGTACATTAGTAAGAATAGTACAGAATTTTGTCAATGACAAGAATGAGGAAGAGATAAACAGGGCTATTGCTCTGGGTGTGTGTATAATGGCAAAAAAAAAAAAAGTCACTGAAATCATAAAGACTGAAAAGACAAGAGATAAATCATATGGTTATTTAGAAAGGAAAATGGTGTGAAAATCTTCTGTCGCTCCACTTCTGCTTTGTAAATAACAGCAAAATACTAAGGAATTGCAGCTGCACTAGAACAATACGGCTCAACATTTATGTAACAAAGTTGTGAGTTGTTTTTTAGTTGCCACAGAAGCCCGGGTGGAAGGTCATGTAAACTGAGCATGCCCAGATGTCCCAAGTGGGAAAGTATGGGCAGAACCTAAGTGTTCAGGGTAGGAGGAGCAGGGACAGGATTTAGAAGTGGACACAGCATGGCAGGATCCAGCATCTAATCAGATTTAACCCTGGTGTCATCCCATGTCAGGAGCCAGTCAGATCATGCCTCATGGCATCACCTCATTTGAATATCCAATCAGATCCTATCTCATTACCCTATGCTTATAAAACCCAATACATCCCCCAGCTCCAGAGACAGATTTGAGCCTTTCCTCATGTCTCCTTATAATAAATCTTTTCTTTTTTGAAAAGCTCGTGCCATGATATTGGCTTCTATGCACATGGGGCAGCAAGTTCATTCATGGCTTTGTGACAAAATCATAGTGATACAGCAGTAAAGGCCAATTAATACTAGAGAATATACATTCAGAGTGGGGTCAAGCAGTTTGGTATAAGAACAAGGCTGTGGAATCCAGTGGCCAAGATAAAATATAATAATAGAGATTGCACGAAGTTCAACTCTGCCCTTGTAGACATGGCTGAAGTTCAGAGGGAGGGAAGTCCATGGTAGCAAAGGTTAAAGAAGTGACCATTCAGACTAATCTGGACACAGTTGGAAGTTCAGGGTTATCAACTTGGGGCTAGAGAGTAAGGTGGACTTAGGTATCAGAAGACAAAGAAGATACAGAGTAGAAGATCTCCTGTGTGGCAGAAGGAAGGGGCCAAGGAGGAAGGGGAAGTTGAGTTGGCTCAAGATGGTGGATGTGTGGTTTCTTGGCTGGTGTGGAGTATTTGGAAGGGTCTGTGGAATAATGAAGTAAAAAAACACTTAGGTTGTGGCACTAAATGACTCTCCCCTCCTCCAGCCGCTTTTTTTGAGACCAAATCTAGGCTGGAATGCAAGTGTGATCTCAGCTAACTGCAACCTCTGCCTCCTTGGATCAAGAGATTCTTGTGCCTCAGCCCCCTAAATAGCTGGGATTATAGGTGTGAGCCACCATGCCTGGCAAATTTTTGTATTTTTTGTAGAGACAGGGTTTCACTGTGTTGGCCAGTCTGGTCTTGAACTCCTGACTCAAGTGATCCACATGCCTCAGTCTCCCAAAATGCTGGGATTACAGATGTGAGTCACTGTTTTGAAAAAGGCCAATCCCATTTTAAATACTGACATTATAGATCAAGATTTCTCAGGCTTGGGTGACTGACAATTTGGGCTGGATAATTTTGCGCTGTTGGGCTGTTCTGTGCCTTGCAGGATGTTTAGTAGCATCCTTGGGTTCCACCTGGGTGTGTCAGTGGCACCCCCCAGTTGTGAGAGTAAAATTGTCTCCAGAGGTTCCCACTTGTGCTGGGGGTTGGGGGAGAATTTTGCAGAATCACCCTGGAGTTGAGAACCACTGTGATAGATGATATAGGATTTCAAGATCAAGAAAAAGAAGTTATCTAAGTAAGAGGAAGGAGTTACCAAATGAGACGATATGGCTGTGTCCCCACCCAAATCTCTTCTTGAATTATAGTTCCCATAATCCCCTCATCTTGTCAGAGGGACTCAGTGGGAGGTAAGAGAATCACGGAGGCAGTTACCCACCCCCATGCTGCTATTCGCATGACAGTGAATTCTCACAAAATCTCAGGCCTTTATAAGGGGCGTTTCCCTCTTTGCTTGGCATTTCTCATTCCTGTCATCATGTGAAGAAGGACGTGTTTGCTTCTCCTCCTGCCATGATTGTAGGTTTCTTGAGGCCTCCCCAGCCATGCTGAACTGTGAGTCAATTAAACCTTTTTCCTTTATACATTACCCTGTCTTGGGTAGTTATTTATAGCAGCAGGAGAATGGACTAATACAACATATGAAGTGACTCAGTGAGTGGACAAACAAAATTACACACACACACACACACACACACACAACACACACACAGAGGAATATTATTAAAGCTCAAAAAGACAGGAAATTCTAATACATATCATGACATGAATGGAATTTGAAAACATTATGGTAAGTGAAATAAGCCAGACACAAAAAGACAAACATTATGGAGTTCCATTTATAGGAAGTCCCTTGAGTGGTCAAACTGATAGGGACAGAAAGTAGAATGATGGTGACTAGGATCTGGGGTAAGGGGAGCATGGGTAGTTACTGTTGAGTGGGCTCAGAGTTTTAGTTTGGGAAAATGAAAGAGTTTTGGCTGTAGATGGCGGCAATAGTAGTAAGACAAGATGAATGTGTTCCATGCCACTGAGCTATACAGTCCAAAGTAGCTAAAATGGTACATTTTATGTTATGTATATTTTATCATAATATGAAGTTATTTGCATGTGCCAGCCAGGCAGTATGCTACATTTGTGATAGTCTCTGGTGTAATAATTCTAGCAGGACAATTAAGCCTCAGGATGGTGATCTGGGAGGAGCAGAGCAGAGTGGTCACCCACTGTCCATGGGAGTGAGTGGCACGTCCGCCTCTGCATGAGTGAGCCCAGGCCCATAGCAAAACATCACAGATGAGGGCTTCGACAACAGAAAGTATTTCCTCACAGCTCTGGAGGCTGGAAGTTCAAGGTCAGGGTGCCAGCAGGCTCAGGTTCTGATGCTACTTTTCTTCCCACCTGCAGCCTTCTCACTGTGTCTCCATGTAGTCTTTTCTCCATGCACGAAAACTCCTGGTGTCCTTTCTGCTTCTTAGAAAAGGACACACGCCAGTCTTATTGGGTCAGGGTCCCACACCAATGATCTCTTTTTACTTTAATTACCTCTTTAAAGGCCTTATTTACAAATACAGTCATATTGAGGGTTAGGACTTCAGCCTGTGGGTTTGCGGGAGCGCAGTTCAGTGTATAACAGCTTTCTGCCCCTTTTTCTTTTAGATTGGGCAATAGAGAAAGGCACACTTGAGAGCAACTGGAAGCAGCTACTTCAGCGGGCTGGTGAGTGCAGCAAAGATTCTCCTTCAGGGAAGGAGCTACTAGGGAGTGCTGATGACGGATGCTTGGGCCCAGGAGTACAGGACCAGCCTGGGCAACATTGGGCAACATAGTGAGACCTCATCTCTATGAAAAATAAAGCAAAATTAGCCATCGTGTGGTGGTGCACACCTGTGGCCCCAACTACTCGGGAGGCTGAGGTGGGAGGATTGCTTGAGCTTGGGAGGTTGAGGCTGCTGTGAGCCATGATCATGCCACTGCATTCCATCCCAGGCAATGGAGTTAGATCCTGTCTCAAACAGAAAGAAAAAAACAAAAAGACAAAGCCGCTGTCATCCATGAGGGTAGAAACTGCAGACTTGCTCAGGCATGGTAATAAGAACTGAATGCTGCCAGTAAAATGCATCATGGTTCATAACTTCAGGAATCAATGATGACCAAGACGTTTGCTTACATAGCACAGAGTAGCTTAAAGCCTATGGATATTTAAAACACTCAAAATACATAATTCCTTCCAGGAGGGCAAGATAACCCACTATTTCCCAAAGACATTAAATATTAATATGTGGGAGATAGCCTGCCCTTTAAAAGCACTCATGGAGATTTCTGCATAGCAGGTGACAGATTTGAGTTAATCTCAGACCGGTGAGACTGAAGGTACTTGAAGCAGCAATCTGTACTGGCCCAGTGTTTTTCCCTATTTATGCTAAAGGGTTAATCTTTCTATGCTTATAGTCTCATGAAGCTATGTTGAAATAAGTGGTACTTAGCTGTTGAACAAGATGGAATGTTAAATATGTTTTATGCCAGATTTAATTGCAACTACAAATGACACCAAGACTGTCCCTTGGCATGAAATTGGACGGCAGCTTGGCTGATCTCATTTTGGTCATTCCTGCGATTGATGCAGATTGCTAGAAGATTGATTTGACTGGTATTGATCGTGACGAGAGCAGGAGTGAACAGTCTGGATGGACTGAGTCTAGTTCAGATGCTCAATACAAACACAACCATAACATAGATGTACATTTTAAACTACCAAATTTCAGAAAATAACAATTAAGAAGAAAAGATTCTATAGAAAACCTATTTATTTAACATTTTTTCTAGGAAAATTGAATGAGGCAGTATAGTGTCGACATTCCAGAGTGTGCAGGCACTCCCTGAGTGATGACTGGGCTACTAGGAATTTTCATTCATTCATTTATGCAACGAGCCCTGATTGTTCCCCTTGAACATTCCCTCCCCTCCTAAATAAGTTACCAAAGCTTGTGCATGAAACTGTTGGCCCAGCTCCTTGCACTGCTACCCTATTTAATTAGAGTGGGTTTCCTTTCATTCTTTCTTCACTGCTCAGAACTCAGGAAATGGTCCTCACAGGCAACTTCCTATGTCTGTTGCCATTCACCTCTTACTTTCCCAAGTCTTGCTTGCTGACATCAGGAGCACCTCCCTTTCTCCACCTGTGTTTCCATGTTTTCCATTCACGGTAGAAACAGAATTCCTGCAACTGAAGAGCTGTGTCTCTAGCCTGTCATTTCCCACAGAAATAAAAATTAGACTTACACTGTGCCTGACGTGGCTTTTCAGGCCTTTCCTTCCTCGGGTGAAGAAGGGCTTCTCAACAGCCTGGGCTTCTATGACCCTTAACTCAGATGCTGAAAACACACTATCAGTTAAATCACAGAGTTTCTTAAAAAAGCTTGTTGGCATCTATGTTAGTCCCTTCTCATATTGCTATAAAGAGCTACCTGAGACTGGGTAATTTATAAAGAAAAGAGGTTTAATTGCCTCACAGTTCCACAGGCTGTACAGGAAGCATGTCTGGGGAGGCCTCAGGAAACTTACAATCATGGCAAACGGCAAAGGGGAAGTAGGCACGTCCTACGTGGCCGGAGCAGGAAGAAGAGAGCAAAGGGAAAGGGGCCACCCACTTTTAAGCAGCCAGGTCTCATGAGAGCTCACAACCTATCACTAGAATAGCAAGGGGGACATCCATCCCCATGATCCAATCACTTCCCACCAGGCCCCTCTTGCAACATTGGGGATTACAATTCAAGATGCGATTTGGGCAGGGACACAAATCCAAACCATACGACCATCATCTTGTAAGTGCAAAATAACAGCTTTTAGCTTATTCTCTCCCTTTTCTGTAACACACTGAGTCTTGATTAGGTAAACATTTCTGCTTTGGCAATTAGGTCATTTGTACTTTATGTCATGGGGTTAAAATGACAACAGCTCTGTGAGAAACCGATGGGCATGTATTATGGTATCATTAGCAGCATTCTCCTGGACACATTTCCTGTGGTCTCGGATATTAAAAATACATAAGGCCTGTGAATCACTCAAGTTCTATATCTGTACTAGAACTCTGGTTTAAATCCATGAGGACATTAACTCTTCACACTTTTTATAGAATGTTGCTTTTCATTGTGAGGATGTCATTCATTGAGTTTGAAGTTGCTGTCAAAGCTTCAGGAATGGGAGCTCTGTGCCAGTGCAATCCGTGTGATTCATGGTAGTCAAATGGTCACAGGTCGAAGAGTCAACTGGAGCATTCCTGGTACCTATGACTCTCCTGCTTATTTATGTTCTCCTTCCTTCATCCCAAATTCTCATAACAAAGAGGAATGGCATCCGTGTACCAAAATAGAAATAGCAGGCACGGAGGCAGTTCTATCAATGGATTTTTGAGAGATATCATGGGGTTCTGAAATTTGGAGCCTGAGGTCATGCCAGTCCCCAGTGAGTGGCTTTTACTCTTTCAGTTCACTTCCACCCATGTGCTGCTACTCTGCTAGGTCCTGAAGAGACAGCAGAGAGAAACCAGACAAGACTTGAACGCTTAGAGCTGAACTAATAAGTTGGAGATTAAATAAACAATGAAAAAAAGGGATAACCATAAGTAAAGGGGTAAATGTTGCAGTGTGAGCCCATCGGTGAAATCCCTAAACGAGCTTGAGAGTTCACAAGAATGCCTTCCTAAGGAAGAGACTTCGAAGTGGAGATGTGAGGGTGAGGAGTTGGCTTGGGTGGAGACATGCAGAGCTGGTTGAGAGAACACTGGGGGCAGAAAGACGCAGAACATATACATCTCAGATCTGAAACTGTGTGAGGTTCAGTTTCAAGAAAGCTTTAAAAAATGCAGTATCGCTTAAAGCACAGATAGGAATGGAAGCGAGAGTGGCATGAGATCAGAAGATAGGAGAGTTAGGATCAAGATCATGTAAGAACTTGTAAGAACCCGACGAAAGATGTCAGATTTTAATCACATTGGGAAGCTACTGGAGAGTTTTAAGTAAGACATATTTGTATTTCAGAAAGGTAACTACAACCTGGAGAGCAGACTAGGGGAATCATGAGTGAAGTCAGGCAGACCCATGCTGCCATAATCAATGAGGAAGGTCTAACCTGCTCACTAAAGAACATGGTAGACTTGTGTTATCATGTTGTGTGCAGTTGAAGTGGTAAGGATGAATTTCCTGTGGTCTGATACACATGGTCGTGAGATATTTCCTAGTGTCACTCAATATCTTACGTGCAGGTGCAGATCAGATGGAAACTTAGACTCAACCCACCTCCACCACATCATTTTCTAGTTGGATTGGTGAATAGAAATTGGTTAGGATATTGGGAAGAGAGCTACTGTAATTACTGACAAGAGAACATAAGTTGAAAAGATGGGAAGGTGAAGAGGAAGAGAGGTAATGGGGAGAGGAAGAGTAGAAGGGTATCTGGACTAGAAGGATGGTTTTTGTGGCGGAGCAGCTCCAGGAGTAACGAGTAGAAAAGGAAGTAGAGATGAAGAGGTAAAGAAATGAGTGGTCAAGATACTGACAATCTGTGTGCGCAGTCACAGAATTCCTGCAGACTGCTGGTAAGATGAGTGTGGAGGATTCTGACTCAGCAAAATCTCCAGTCGGTGAGCAGAATTGATTAGGAAAATGGCAGGAAGCAAGCTGCATAGTTTGGGTAAGTTGCTGTGGTTACTAAGAGCCACGTGTTATTCTGGGGGCTTCAGATGTATCTCAAGACAAGGCAGCCAATGCCCAGCTTGCATGGAGTTTCCATTCTCCAGGGGAAAGGACGACGGTGCTCACCATGCAAATAAATAAACGGAGCCACAGGAGGGCAGAACGCATGCAGAAGAAGCTAAATACGGTGACAGGAGAGTGAATGACTTAAGCGATACCATTCCGAGCTGAAATCTAAATGACAAGGTGGCGTTGGCCACGTTGCATTGTTCACTGCTCTAGGTAGTGCGAGGCTCTCACACAGAGACACTGTCAGTCTCCTGGCAGGCTCAGTTGTCTTCATCAAGCAGGAGGGAGCTTGGCTGTCTGAGGATGTTCTCTCTGACATAAGGATTTCCCTGACAAGAATTGCCTTCTTGACCCAAGGTCTTTCGTGGGCGGATGATCACTCTTGCCAGGCTGGATTTCATGTTTGAGTGGAAGAAGAAGGATGGTGGCCATCCCTCTTTGGATACTTGTCCTTCACTAAAATGGCATAGAGGAGTAGGCTTAGAATAATACCAGCAACCTGCCTTTCTCGACAGACTTACACGTGCAAATATTTAAAAAGACCCTTTTAGAAAAGTTTCTTTAAAAGTGAAAATACAGTTTTCATTTATTATCCCCTTAAGATTTATCTTTCTAAAAAATAAGTCTAACTTTGTGACATCCCTATTGATTCTAGGACAATCCCAGCCCCATGGCATGACATCTAAAAGCCTTCAGGTTCGTCCTCTAAATCTTTCCAACCACTTCCTACCGTATACCTAAACCCCAGGCAGTCCAAATGCTTATCAGTGATAACATGATAACACAGCTACAATCTGTGACTCAGGGAAACTGTCCCCCTTCCTGGAGTCCATGATCCTCCTCTTTTTGTCTAGTGAATGGAACTCATCCTTCAAAATCGACTCAAGCATCTCCTTGCTAGATGCTCCTCAGACCTTCCAGCAGTTAGTGCTTGCTCACTAGTCTTCTCTGCACGCACAATTCTGCGTTATGATTTGTGCTACTCTATGAGGCCAAGACCACGCTTAGAGTGAAGTATGTGAAACTGACTCTTGGAAGATGAAAAACAGTCAGATATCAGCAATTTTATATATTAATAGTTCAATCTAATGGTTGTTTCGCATTGTCTGTTTTTCATCTTAATAGAAACGGATTCCCGAATTTTTATCTAGGTCAGTGGCTGCCCATTAGAAAGATTACATTTTGCAAGTGTAGCCATAAGAATAAATTCTAGACAATGAGATGTAAGCAGATGCAGTGACCAACAGCTTTTAAGAATCTTAAAAGACAGCTCATGCATGTCCTTTAATATTTCTTCATAGTCCTGACTGAATGCAGTAGCTCACACCTATAAACCTAGCACTTCGGGAGGCCCAGGCAGGAGGATCGCTTGAGTCCAAAAGTTTGAGACCAGCCTTGGCAACATAGCAAGACCTCCATCTCTACAAAATGGAAAAATTAGCTGGTATGGTGGCGTGTGCCTGTAGTCCCAGTTACTCTGGAAGGAGGCTGAGGTGGGAGGATTGATTGAGCCTGAGAGGGCAAATGCGGCTGCAGTAGTGAGCCATGGGCATCCACAGCACTCCAACCTGGGCAATAGATCAACACCTTGTCTCAAAAAATTTTCTTCGTAGTCCTTCCTCCCTTCTGCTGCCTGGAATGCACTTAAAATCACCAGAGCTCAGGCAGCCTTTATAGAACATGAAGTTAAAGGGATATACCCTAGAAATTATGGAGTGGAGCTAGAATTAGTATGAGTTTCCAAGGTCTTGGGTGGTAAAACCACCATATCAGCCTTGGACAAATAGAGAATTTCTATTTAATAGGCCACATTATTTGCAATGGAACCTACTCCTGATGCATAATGAATTTGAATGATTTCTGTCTATGTTTGCTTTGTCACTGAATTGTGAGTTCTTCAGTGGCAGGGGATACATTTTTCAATCCCTGCTCCATCACGCATCAGGTAGCAAGTACTGGGCATGGCGCATGCTGTATACTCAACAATGTTTGTGAAGTGCAACACTTTGTTGTCATTTTGAACAGAGTGATTCAAGTATAGATTATATGAGTAAAGACAAACTTTAAATAGTATAAAACATAAAGACAAACAAGTTATCTCAAAGAATACCAGTAAATGAATGGGAAAATACATCAAAAGTAGTCCATAAGCATTTTTCACATGAGACACCGTCAAGGCATATCAAAGCATGACATTAGATATTTTGTATTGGTGGGAGAAACTCACCTAAGGCACTTATTCTGAGACTCAAAGAATTAAGGCCAATAAATAATAAAAACAAATTAATGGTCAATAAAGCTTTTTGGAGAAAAATGGAGAAAGAAAAGGAACGACAGTTGGCAATACATGTAACTTCTTCTGGTAATTGACTTTGATGGGGTCTAAACCTAAGTAAAAAACTGCCGACTTAGCTTCAGTGGGAATCAATAGTGTCTGAGCTTATGTAACTCCAGCAGCCATCATCTCCAAAATGGAAAAGGTTAGAAACTCTAAATCTTCCCTTTGTAAATTATGGCTTTGTGTTTAACTGCCAGGAACTTTATAAACTCTGCAAATAAGAGACCATAAAATTATTATAAATCAGAAATCAAGCACACAGCTTCTCAATAACCATATATTATCAGCTATTGCAGGCTGCACCCAATTCAATGCCGTCCACTAGGCGTAGGCTTAATGATGAAATTATAGCGACTCCATTTTCATTTGCTGTGAAAAGTTTATTAGTACAATGAAAACTATCAAAATAATCAATTTATAAATCTAAAGAAACCATTAGGGTAAAGGAGCCCTAGTGAATATTAGGGTCAATGTCTAAATCAATAACATGGTACATAACTAGTGACAAGTCAGATGCAGAGCAGAGCATCAGTTTTGCTGCTGCAAATAAAATCCGTAGAAATCAAATGTAATTTAGATCACAAAAGACATGTGGAAGGTCTAATAGATCTAATTCTCCTCCTCTGATCAAGGAAGAAGCAGACTCTCAATCGTTATTCCAGTCACTGGAAAACAACTTGCTAAAGAAAATATGTTTTTGCTACATAAGAGAGAGATGCAAAAATGGCTGTGGCAGTATAGCATTTCAGAAATGGAGATGGATAGAGGCAAGAGAACCTGAGATGCTAATTTGGCCCATTCTTCTTCCTAGCTGGCTGACCTTGGGCAAGTCGTCTGACTTCTCCCAGGGTTAGTGTGAAATGAGGGAATAATGGTTTCAGAGAAGAGAAAATGTGATGAGTTGTACAATGTTTAAGGAGGCAGCACTTCACCTGCCTAGGAGCCACGTGCAAGATTTGGAACTGCAGCGAGAAGGCTGGCTGTAGGGGAACTCAGAGCCCAAGAAGTGTCTGGAAAGTAGAAATAAGCACCTGTTTTAGAGAAGAGGAAGGAAACCAAATGGGCCGAGTAAGTAAGTCAAGCTCTGGGGCAGTAGCCGTTAACATTTAAATGAGAGGATGAGCCAGCATGCCAGATCCCTCTTGGGCACCATGGTGAATGCCTCCCTGTCTTCCTGCTCCTTCAGCAACCTACTCTGCACAGTCTTCGGGTAGCTTTGTAAAGGGGCACTAACAGCACCCCGTTTGGGGCCCACATCATGTATATTCGTTTGCAAGAGATGCTGTCACAAATGATCACACACTGGGTGGCTTAAAACAACAGAAATTTATGTTCTTGCAATTCTGGAGGCCAGAACTCTGAAAATCAAGGTGTCAAGAGGGCCATGTCTCCATGAAGCCTCTAGGGGAGAATCGAACTCTTCCTTGACACTTTCTAGCTCCCAGTATCTCCTGGCACTCCCCGGCCTTCCCAGCTTGTCAGAGCAGTGGTCCCCAGCATTTTTGGCACTAGGGACTGGTTTCATGGAAGACAATTTTTCCACGAATGGGGAGAGGAGTGGGGATCACACAGTGGGGAGGTTGGTGGGGAGATGTTTTGGTGATGAAACTGTTTCACCTCAGAGTGTCAGGCATTAGTTCAAATCTCATAAGGAGCGTGCAACCTAGATCCCTCGCATGCACAGTTCACAATAGGGGTCACGCTCCTATGAGAATCTAATGCCCACTGATCTGACTGGAGGCGGAACTCAGGTGATCATGCTCGCTCACCTACCACTCACCTCCTGCTGTACAGCCCCGTTCCTAATCAACCACAGACCAGCACTGCTTTGCGGCCTGGGGGTTGGGGACCCCTGTTATGAAGGCATCACTCCAATCTCTGTGTCCATTTCACATCGTCTTCCCTCCTTGTGTCTTTGTGTCCCCTCTTCTTATAAAGACACCTGGATTTAGGGCCCACTTTTATCCAGTATGAGCTCATTTTAATTTACCCAATCACATCTGCAAAGACCTTATTTCCAAACAAGTTCGTATTCCGAGGTTCTGGATGGACATGAATTCTGGAACATGCTATTCAGCCCATCATGCCATGGTTTTTTTGGTTTGTCTTCTGCCCAGCGGCTTCTCTGACATTGCAACAAGAGCCTGCAGAATCCAGGTAGACACTTGTGTGAAAGCTGGAAGTGACCACTGAGGGGTTGGGCATGTGGCGCTTGCTCCTTAGGCCCTGGCAGAGCTGTCAGATTGGCAGAGTCATCAGAAATTGGGCAGCAGGTGGCACTGGGCTTCCCTCCATGTTCCCTTCTTCTTCCTGGAATCTTAGATCTTTAGGTCCTGGCTGCCTTTGTTGCTCTGGAATGCCTTTACATTGGTCTTCTTTGGAACTGTGTTCAGCTTTTATAGTAGTTCTTGGAAAGATTGTCCTAATACAAGCTGTCATAGCTGGGAGCAGGAGATGCCCCATGTCTTTGCAATCTGTCCTTTCTGCCATATGTCTTGCTTTTAGAAAGAGATAAACAAGTACTTTATTAAATGCATATGCACTACACCTCTCCTCAATTATCATCATTTTAGGACTATTTCTGATCTATAAAATCTGATAAAAGTAGTACTGGTAGCTTTTTTCCTATCTACCAGTCTCACAATTTGTTCTGTGAAGTTGGTCATGTACTTATTGTGGCTTCATTTCAAACATGGGTAAATTGTGATGATGCAAAAAGTTAAACTATTGTTCCAGGGACTATCACTAATCAGTGGAAGAGCAAATCCACATAGTCATGTTTCCTAGCTTCAATACAGGGCATGGTGGTGGGCACCTGTAATGCCAGCTACCAGTGAGTCTGAGGCAGGAGAATCACTTGAACCCTTGAGACGAAGCTTGCTGTGAGCTGAGACTGTGCCATTGCACTCCAGCCTTGGTGACAAGAGTGAAACTCCATCTCAGAAAAAGAAAGATATATATTAAGTAAATAATAGTTTCAGTGGTGTGTGGATATGGCAAAAATTATGTATCCTACTCAGATGACCAAGTTGGGGAAGCATCGTTTTAGCTCATTCTTGAGTGATGACATGAGTCTCAAAAGCAAGGCAAACTGATTAAAAAGAAACTACAGACATTTCCAATATGAACTGTCTGAGAAGGAGCTTTACTCACTGCATTATGGGTGCAACAGCCTAGAAATTTAGGGAGGCATCCTGAACTGGTTCTGGTGCATTAGAAAATAGATTTTAATCTATAAGGGAACAACCACACACACTTCAACCAGTCATACTGCAAAGACTCTACCAGTGATTTTCAACAATCTTAAAAAGAAATACATACAAAGAGGAAAAATAAAATCCAGGTTAAGTGAAACAATTTGTAGTGATTTTTTTTTTTTAGGATTGTTCTTTTGGCTTAGAAAATCCTATCTTTTGTTTATATGTCAGGTGAGCTTATTTTCAACTCTTTGATTTTATTATGGTAATTTTTATTTTGTGCTTCCTGTTTCTTGGGATTAAACAGAAGATGGACAGTGGAAGAAAGAGAAGACTGTGGGGAATTTTGGGCATGAGGCTTCATCATAGTAGAGCATGGGTGATATGGTTTGGCGCTGTGTCCCCACCCAAATCTCACCTTGAATTGTAATAATCCTCATGCATCATGGGAGGAACCAGGTGGGAGGTAATGGAATCATGAGGGTGGTTTTTTCCCATGCTGTTCTTGGGACAGTGAATAAGTCTTATGCGATCTGTTGGTTTTATAAGGGGCAGTTCTCCTGCATGTGTTCTCTCTTGCCTGCCGTGTAAGACGTACCTTTGTTCCTCCTTCGCTTTCTGCCCTGATTGTGAGGCCTCCCTAGCCATGTGAAACTGTGAGTCCATTAACTTCTTTTTCTTTATAAATTACCCAGTCTCAGGTACATCTTTAATAGCAGCATGAGAACAGACTAACACAGTGGGTAAGTGCTAGAGACTGGGCATAGGAACTGGTGCAGTTTGGTGATGTTGAAGGCAAATTGGGGTGTGACACAACCAGGAAGTGGTGGGTGTGTTGAAGTGAGCCAAAGATGAGAATAGAAAGTCCAAAATCTAATTTATTCAGCCATAGGCTCATAGAAAGACCCTGGTCTTAATGTCCTGTCTTTATTGGGGTACAGCTTAGGTAGTCCAAACATACAGGATGAGTTGAATAACTAAAGCATATAATCAGGTAACTGTGTGGAAGAAAACCCAAACCATGATCCATTTTGATTATAACATTCTTCTAAAGAACTGGCTGGGAACTTAATTTATACCTTTACTTAAACATTCATTAGTGACCTTCTGTATAGATGACATCAAGGTCTGTCTCATTTCTTTCTTTCAATCTGTGCCTTTGTTCACATTTTCCTTCTCAATAGACTTCTGTTTATCTGTGGTCCCATTTCATTCACCTTCTTCTGTGATCCCAAAGGAAAAGGTGATCATATTTTATTTACATTTTGATTTTTTAAAGTCCTTTTAATTTTATTGAAGGTACACATAGTTCTGTGATGTATTTCTCTTTTGAAATGTATTGTTGCTGCTTGTCTTACTGTAGTTGAGAGCCAAATAATACATTGGGTTTTGAGTTTATTTTTTTCAATTTATTTTCTCAGAAGTGCTATTTCCTCACTAATAGCCAATTAGCCAGGTTGACCACCTGTTTTATTGATTTTATATATTGAGTTACGGAATGTGCTAGTCACTGAGTTACAAAATCAATAAATACATAAAATAAATGAGAACAATGAAAAAGTTTATGCTTTTTATGTGCACAAACTGGCCTTGGAGACAGGGTTAACAGACATTGAGTGACTAGGGAAGATTACAGATCATGATGTAAGCCAACACCAAACTGTATGATGAGATTCAGAGCTGTAGAAACTGAGAAAACAGTAAGATCTTTAGTATTTTAAGACGTCGTAATTTGGAATGAAAGGAATGGAGAAACGGGTATTTAAAATGAGAGCACTAGACTCCATAAATACTAGGAATGAGAGAAATAAGAAAGTGGGCCAAAGAACCTGAAAAAGAAAGTGGGTTTGAGAAAGATCATGGTGTTTGCGTGTGGTAGTTTCTCCTATTTATTTATTTTGAGGCAGAGTCTTGCTTTGCCACCCAGGCTGGAGTGCAGTGGTGCCATCATAGCTCTGCAAGTTCAAACTCCTAGGCTCAAGCAACCCTCCTGCCTTGGCCTCCCAAAGTGTGGGCTACAGGTATGAACCATCACTGTGCCTGGCCATGAGTACAATTTTAAAAAATGTAACGGGATTATATAAGTGTCACTGAATTGATTAAGAAGATTTTCATATTTCTACGCTCTGGAAAACTTAAATACAAATTAGGCAAACATTGCCAGTATTGGGACTTCTGGTTCCAGCATCATGTTGGCAAAGTGAACATAGAACCTGCCTTCTACAAATACCTAGATATGCTAAGTAAAAATACAAGCACAGAAATTTAATACATAGCCAAGCTCCAAGAAAGAAAGGGAAGCTTGAAGGTGCCAGAATGCAAGCCGCGCTGAAAAGACACAGCAGTAAGTAGGTGAGCCAATGCTACAGAAGGTAGTTAATGGAGCCAGAGATGGTCCAGGTGTTGGTGCCTGGGATTGGAGATTAGATAAAGTGACCCTACCGGGTTGGGGCTTGAAATGGTTTTCTTTGCATAAACCTGAGGACTCGGAATATCAATATCCCTGTGAAAGGGGTAGTATAAACCCACATTCTCTGCATTTCAGGTTTAAATGATATATCCAAAGAAGTAACAGAATTATTTCTGTTATCTCAACAGTAACAATATCAGGAGGATGATAATAGAATGTCTTCAATGTTCTGGGGAAACAAGTACTTTAGAATTTGGATCCAGCAAAATATCTTAAAATAATAAAGACAAAATAAATTTATTTTTAGAAAAACAAATGTTGAGAAAAATTGAGGCCAAAATACCCAAATTAAGAAAAATTCTAAAACAAAAATTACTTTAAGCAGTAAGAAAGGTATACCAGATTGAATATCTGAGATTTAGGAAAAGAAAAAATTCTTGTGACTCATTTTGGACATGATGTCCCAAGTGATAAATTCCACAGCTGACTTCATGTGACAAGTAGCAGTCAAAATGCAGACATGCCAGGTTATTCAGCATCCCCATGGGAAAATAAAAAAATGATCTTAGCCCCTTTCAGCTGTGTAGTATCTTTTCCACGCAAGCCAGGGTTCCCCACACCAGCAGCCCGCAAAGGTAATAAACTGTCATGTGTACAGGGTGGACTCGCCAGCGACAGGTTCCCCATTGCACCTCACATGGGGCCGTGACCTACATGCATTACTCATTGTGAGTTTCTTTTTTTCTTTTTGTTTAGTTTCTTCTCTGGGGTGTGAAGGTACTGTTAAATATCTGAAGCTGGGAGCCATCATTCACAGCAAACTAACACAGGAACAGAAAACCAAACACCGCATGTTCTCACTCATGAGTGGGAGTTGAATGATGAGAACACACGGACACAAAGGGAGGGGAACATCACACACCAGGGCCTGTGGGGAGGTGGGGGGTAAGGGGAGGGAGAGAATTAGGACAAATACCTAAGGCATGAGGGGTTTAAAACCTAGATGATGGTTTGGTAGGTGCCACAAACCACCATGGCACATTTTTACCTACGTAACAAACCTGCATGTTTTGCACATGTATCCCAGAACTTAAAGTAAAAAAATAAAAATAAAGTAAAATGAAATAAAATGCCTGCAGATACCCCTGTGGGTAACAGTGACTAAACAAATTGGAAGCATTTATGTTGATCTCTAGCACAGAAAGTCAAGCTGCTGGAGAACCTTCACAGCCGTGCCAGTGTGAAACTTCTTACGGAAGAGCGTGGTGTGGGAATGGCCACCATACAGGACCTGCAGAAACAGAAGGATAAACTGCTGAAGTTCTATGCTGAAAGTGATAAGCAGAAGTTAATGAAAACTTTTTTTTAAAAAAAACATTCCATATAAAGCTAAAAATGAGTGAACACATGTCACTTAGTAATTAATACTCTGGTCATGAAACAAGTGAGGTTCTATCATGATGAACTGAACATTGAGGGGAACTTTGAACAGTTAACAGGCTGGTTGCAGACATTTAAGACTTAAGACATGATATTTGATTTTTAAGGCTTTGTGGTGTGAAATCAACTGCCCATCATGAAGCAGTGAAGAAATCATTGATGAGTTTGTCAAGGCCATTGCTGATACAAATCTGACACCAGAACAGGTCTATAATGCTGACGAAACATCACTGTCTTGGCATGATTGCCCCAGAAAGACACCGACTAGGTGGCAAGACAGCCACCTGCACTAAGGATGCCAAGGACAGAACAACAGTGCTGGGGGGCACTAATGTGGCAGGCATGCATTAAGTGTAAACTTGACTGGCAGGTAAAGCTTGCATCCTCTCTGTTTTCAAGGAGGGAATTTCATATCCATCCATTAGTATGCTAACAAAAAGGCAGAGGTCACTAAGGATATATTTTACGATTGGTTCCACAAGCATTTCATACCAATGGCTCATGCTCACTGCAGGGAAGCTAGATGGTATCACAACTGCAAGATTTTGACTTTCCTAGACAACTGTTCCGCTTATCCTCCAGCTGAAATTCTCATCAAAAATGATGTTTGTGCCATGAACTTTCCTTCAAATGTGACTTTAATTCAGCCATGTGATTAAGAGATCCTCAGATTAATGAAGAATAAACATAAAATGCTATCTTGAGCAGTATGCTGGCAGCAGTGAGCAGAGGTGTAGGTGCATAAGGTTTCACAAGGAGTTTAGCATGAAGGATGCCCTGCATGCCGTTGCCAATGGCTGGAACAGTGACTAGAGACACAGTGGTGCTGCGACTGTGTTCAGTGATGACGATGAGTAGGGTGGTGACATTGAAGGATTCTGCATATCAAGTGAGAAAAAAATATCTTTTAATCTCCCTACCTATACCCAAAATATGGCTTCAGAGTCCCTCAGTAAGCCAGGAGAAGTGAATATCAAAAAAGATTTTAACATCATCAGTACATTGTTCATTGTTGAAATAGCCAAAGTGTTCTGAACCCAGGTGGTTACGATCATAGTGATGGTGAAGATGTTGTTAACGCTGCAGAAACTGCCTACAGATGACGTGGTGAAAGTGTGCCATGGTCTTACTGAAGGAAGAGAACAGCATGCATTCATCGCAGAGCAAGACATCATGTCAGTTTATAAAATCAAAGAGAAACTTTGGAGACAAGAAACATTGTTAATGAGGCAGATGACTCTGTGGAAACACTTTGAAAAGCCACCCAGTAGAATGCATCCTCATCCCTAGAGGACGCACTTCCTGGTCCTTTAACTGCTTCTGAGGTTTCTTCACCTCTAAAAACATAAAACACAGTGTACAGTAACCTTTTAATCAAAACACAGCGTTGTACATGGAGGCTGGAAGCTGTGTTGTTTGTTGCTGCGACTGTCTAATAGCAGATGCAGGTGTTCTGGGATTCTACTGTGCTGTTAGCTACCATGAACACATAATTTTACACTGTATTAATGGTATGTCATATTTTTTATTGTTAAATATTTATGTGCAAATCAGTGTAAGAAAACGGTTACTTACCTGTAGCGTGTAAATTCAATCAGGAATAATGGTGATGCCAAATAACCACAGATAGTCCACGGGGTGGAGGTAGGGGGTGGCTGTGGCTGAGAGGGACACCTTTGCTTTGTGGTGGTTCACTGTACACTAATTTTGTTTTATGTACAAAATTCTTTAAAATGATGTAAAAATTATGTGTATAAGATGTATATGAAACACAAATGAATGTATATTTAGACTTTATTTTCATTCCCCAGATGCCTTATTATGTATAGGCAAATATCCCAAAATCCAAAGCACTTCTGATCCCAAGCACTTTGTATAGGGACACTCAACCTGTATTACTAAAGTGAATGAAGTCATGCTCTAAAGAAGATATTTGTAATATAGCTAATCAACAAAATGCTCATGTCAGAACATATTAATCTATAAAAACCAAAACAAACAGGTGATCCAATAAGACAAATGGTCAGAAATCTGAAAGACACCTCAAAAACACACGTCTAAATGGCCAGCAAACGTATTCAAATAGGCTTGACCTTATAATCAATAATATTAGTGCAAATTAAAACCAAAATGAGAACCAGTTACCCACCAAATTGGCAAAAATAAAAAGGAAAAACAAAGAAGTCAGAGACAACACTGTAAGTGAAGATATGGGGCAAAGTTGTCTCTGACACAATGTTGGTGGGAATGTTAAACCTACTTTGGAAAACAGTTTGCCATTATCTAACATATTTGAAGATGTCCATACCTTTTGACAAAGCAGTTCTACTCTTAAACCTATATCCAGAAAAACAATTGCTTTTGTGCATGAGAATATACATTAAAAAAAAACTGGATAAAGCAGTAATTTTTATAAAAGCAAATATGAGAATAACTTAGGTGTCCATGAAAGAAAACAGATATAGTAAATTTGTTTGGACATATATTATGGAATTCTAGCCAACAATGAAAATGAACAAATGATAACTGTTTCCAACAAAGTAAATCAACTTTACAAAAATAATTTGGGGCAGGAGCAATGTCACAAAAGAACATGCTATAGACTGAATAATGTCCTCCCATCCTCCCAAAGTTCATATGTTGAAGCTCCAACCTCTCATGGGGTTAACAACAGTCCTCCCTTATCCATGGTTTTGCTTTCTGTGGTTTCAGTTATCTGAGGTCAACCAGGGTCCAAAAATAGGTGAGTCAGAACAATAAGATAAGAGAGAGAGAGAGAACACCTACATAGCTTTTACTACAGTATATTGCTATCATTATTTTATTAGTAGTAGTTAATTTCTTACTGTACCTAATTCATCAATTAAATTTATGATACATATGTATGTATAGGAAAAACATAGCATGTCTAGGATTTGGCACTCTCTGTAGTTTCAGGCATCCACTGGGGTTTTAGTACAAATTCTCCTTGGATATAAGTGAGGTCATAAGTGTGTGGCCCTAATCCGATATGGCTGGTGTCCTTACAAGAAGAAATTAGGACACAGGTGTGAGTTCTCACAGAGGCAGGACCGTGTGAGGACACCGTGAGAAGGGGGCCATCAGCAAGCCAAGGAGAGAGGCCTCAGGAGAAACCGAATCTGCTGGCACCTTGATCTTGGGCTTCCAGCCTCCAGAATTGTGAGATGATACATTGCTGTTGTTTAAGTCTCCCCAGCCAAGCCAGTGGTATTTTGGTATGGTATTCCCAGCACATTAATACAGAATATACAGTTTTAGGTTATTGCATTTATATAAATTTCAGTAACAGGTAAACTTAAGTGATCTTGTTTAGGAATGTCAATGTGGATGATAAAACAAGAAAATGGTTTTCATGAAGAGTCTAGATAGTTGTTTTCTCTAGAAGGAGGGAGATGAATACAATGAACGAAGAATTCATGGAGAACTTCTGGGGTCTGACAAGGAACAAACTCTTGGCCTGGATGGTGGCTATATAGATTTTTCCATATAATTCCTCATACTGTATATATGTTTTATGTAGTATTACATATGAGTAGTAAATTGCACAACTAAATGAAAATCCAAGGGACTGCTAAGTAGGCAATTTAAGATGGTGTTTGATTTTGTGGGAAGAGTCAATTAATATTTTATTGTGAATATGTTTTTCTTAAACTAGTAGGCAGTGGATATAAGAATGATCATCTCATTGTGATTATTCATAAACTATATATATTCTGCATTCATTTTGTAGATACTTGACATTTTAGATAATACAATATTTCTTTTAAAAAAGGTAAAAAGGATAATGGAATCTGGTGGCCTCAGAAATTCAATGACTATTTAGCTTACAAAGGTGCCTAACAAAGTGGTTAAAAAAACGCAGAATACCCAGTGGAATTTTAAATTTAGATAAAATATGAAAAAATTTAGTGTAGCTGGTCACAAATATTGCAGGGGATATACTTATGCTTCAATTGTTCACCATTTAGAGAAAATTCATGTTTGACTGAGTGTCCTCTATTTTTATTGATCCAATCTGTTGAGCCTAGTATATTTCAGAGCTTAAATGACACAAAAATCCTCCTTCCCGCATCCTCAGTTCAGAGCAAAGCATCAGTTTCCATCCTACGATTTAATTCCTGACCACATCACCAAGTCTCTCTCTTAACAAAGCACCCTCTACACATTTACACACTCCTTGGGCATCTTTACCTAAATGTGTCTGAGAACAAACTCATTATCTTTTCTCTAAAACGAGATAATGGTCCTGCCTGAAATTTTCTGTTTCAGCTACACCCTCCTGCTTCAGAGCCTACGCAGGGTGCACTACGCTTTTTTATGTCACAACTTTTAGTTTTTGCTCATGAAGCTATGGTTGATCCATAGTCCAGCCGTTTTTTTGTACAGTTTCTAAAATCTCAGCTATTCAACAAGGTCAACATGTGTTATAATCTTTTAATTACTTTTGATTTTCAAACAGTTTTAAGCTCTGTATCAGTGGTCATTTGTTTTTGTCGTACGTCAGGGTTTAATGTATGGACAAAGGAGACAGTATTATCCTGTTCCGACTCACTCATTGGCAGTCTGTCCTCAGTTTTTGTTCTGGTGACGGTCCTAATGTACACAAATGTGTTTTGCAAGTGGGATTTTGTGCAACACTGTATCAAGTGTATTACAATCATCATTCTAACGTATTACATCAACTACCTTGCTTTCATCTGTAAATCTTGCAATTCCATCAAAAAAGCAATCAAGTTGTCTATGGGATGATTTGTGCCTCACAAACATCGAGTGATTATGGCTTCAGGTTCCATTATCCGATGGATGTTTTCAGATTTCCACATCTCTTTCCTCCATTATTTACTGGAGATACAAGTTGTGCACAGATAATTCAAATTTGCCAGGTTTCACTGATGATTTTATAATGCCATTAAGTAGGAAGATGGTATTGTATTTCACAAAGGAAGCTAAAACGAAGAAATGTGTGAACTAAAAAGCAATGATTGAACCATTAATTTCAATCTTAAAAATCCTCAGTTTTCCTGGAATTGAAAATTCCGTTTTGGCAAAGCTAACTTTGTCCATTGTCTTTTTGGAGGCCTCTCAAGCCCTTCCAATTTAGCAAGGTTTGTAAAGAACCACTGCATTTTATCTGCCTACATAAAACCAGAGAAATACATTGGGTTTGCTTCAAACTATTTACTTATTTTGCAGCCACAATTTTCACACTTTCTCCCCTCCGTAGAATTTGGGAACAATTCAAATATTGTAATTTACACAATCACTGAGTCAAAACACATGAATGTGCATGGGATGTGTGTGGCCTTTAGCCTTAACAGTAGCGGGCAGGAAGCCACAGAATGGAAGGAATGTTTCCATGTGGCCAGCTATGCTGCTCTTATCCTGGGGACAGAGCACTCCAAGGTGTGTGCATGCATCCACCTCTTTCCTGACAGATGATTCAGAGAGATTTAGGGGGATGCCTAAATCAACTTAGATGAAATCTATTTAAATACCCATTAATGGTAGACTGCATAAAGAAAATGTGGACCTATATGTCATGGAATACTATGCAGCCATTAAAAAGAATGAGATCATGTCCTTTGCAGGAACCTGGATGAAGTTGGAGGTCATTATCTTTAGCAAACAAATGCAGACACAGAAAACGAAATACCCCATGTTCTCAGTTATAAGTGAGAGCTAAATGATGACAACACATGGACACAAAGAGGGGAACAACAGACACTTTGTTTGAGGGTGGAGGGTGGGAGGAGGAAGGAGAGGAGCAGAAAAAATAACTATTGGGTATCTAGGCTTAGTACCAGATGGACAAAATAATCTATACAACAAACCCCCATGACACAAGTTTATCTATATAATAAACTTTCACATGTAGCCCTGAACATAAAAAAAAAATTAAAAAAAAAAAAATAAAAATGGCCATTCTAGAAATAAAAGTAAAAAAAAAAGAGAGTTAGGGGGAAAAAGTGGCCACAGTCTTTTCCAGCTTGAATCGGAGATGGTAAGCAGTATGGGCCCACAGCAGTTGCTATCTTCAAGGTAGGAACTTTGAGTACTTTACATGTAGAACAGCTCTTTCTTGCCTAAGGGCAGTAGAAATTGGTGTGGACAGTTAAGAATAGAGGGTTGAGTTGTATCAGTAAAGGAGGTTTTGCAATATCAAGTTTAGAGACTAAAGATCAAATTTTAGTCAGAGCAATTCTAGAAGACTATTGGCAGGATTGCTTTATGACATTGTATTTTGTTGAAAGACGAAGGAGAGAGTGAAGTGGCTATCTGGGGACCCTGAAGACATCCCTCAGATTCTGGGTGACAAAGGAATGTGAGTTCAGGAAGCACACGGCTTGTATACCCGGCTCACGTATTATGAAGAGTACAGGTATTGACAGTTTCTGAAGACAGAGCAGAGGCTGCCTGGACCTGATGTGTATTTGGTAGCAGAAGTGAGTAAGGGTACCTCATTACATTGCAAGAAACATTTTTACATGTGGGTGACTGTCTGTAGTTGCAAGTCAAATTCGATAAAACCACAGTATAGGTTTATAGCTAGAATTGACAAGTATATATTTACTCTCATTTCATTTTTTCCCCTTAGGAGAATGGTATCATTTAATTTTTCTCATTTTCACACTGATCACCAAACACACATACAATTCACAAAATTGAAGGCAGAGAAGAACTTCCAAAAGCACAGGCCTGAAGAGATACCATGGAAAAAGACGTCATGCATGGACATCAGCTAGTTTGTATGAAAAACTCTGCCATTTGTTGGGTTTTGTTGGTGCCATAATAGCAATCAATGGGTTACATAAACACTTTATGTATTTGTAATAGAAGTGCTCTGAACCAAATATGCTAAACTTACTGTGGGGTCAAATATTTCCATCTGCATGTGCTCTACTGCCTGTTCTTTGCACGTAATTTGAAGCATGTGCTTTTGAGTGTGTATAATGTATAGCATATTTATTCTTGAAAACAAGTAAGATTTTCCCCTAGTTACTATAATTCAGCCAACTACAAGTTAGAGACTGTAAAACTGGATGCTTCAGATTCCTCTCTTCATGTCCATAAAAGCAATTGCCTTATGGAAATGAAATCATCCTCCAGAGAGGGGAGAGCTGGTGGGCAGCCCAGATGCCTTTGGGGACTGGGTTCAGGCCAGGCCAGCCACAGCCCAATGGCTTCCAAGGCTTGGGATTTAGCCCTCTGGCTACTAAGGTGAAGACGACCATGTCACTGGGATGATGAATGTCACCGAGAATAGGCAGGCCAGTGTGCCGAGTTCTGTGCCCGTCTACAAGGCAGGGCTGGGAACCCTTGGTGGGCCTGTGTGAAACGTCCGTGTCTGTTGTTTCGGTCTGTGGAAACGAGCCTGTGCACGTCCTTGATTCCTCCTCTCCATGAATGGACACAGTCCGGTGAAAAGACTGTGACTCTGAAATTTTACAGATATAAGTTTTAATCCCAGCTTTGCCTCTATGTGACTTTAGTCCACTCATCTCTTTTGTGTGAAACCTGTTCTCTTCCGTCTAAATTGCTGTCCATGACAACAACCTTGTGAGATCGTCAAATTGTCAGTAATGTACATGAAGCAGTTGGCATGGCGTGGTCCTTCCATAAATTGTAGTAATATGGCTTCTTTAATCAAAGCAGGTAAATAAACAAGGAAGCGTGTTAGATTTTCTGGATCTTTTCTGCTTTGCTTTGATCTTTAGCACTAGGCACAAATCACCCTGTAGAGCAGAGAAGTGAAAGTAGCTTTACAAAGCTGAGTTAGTTTATACTTCTTGTAAAACCATGGAATCAAAAGGCGATCGATTAGCTCTGATGTCAGGTGACCTTTGACTCTTCAAATCAACATTGCCTGCTTGAGAAAGATCAACTTGGTCAGTTCTTTCACCAAGATCAAGCATGAAAGAGAAGATATTTCTTTCGTAGAAGGCTATAGAGAAACTTGAAATGCTTTTTAACCTCCCCCAACTTTTTTGTTTTTAGAAAAAAAGGAAAAGTAGAACTTATTCCAAGGAAATGCAAGGTAACTGAAAATTTGAGAGCGTGGGAATAAAGATGATTGCATCATTGATCAGGATCTAAGCTTCATCTGCTTAATTTCTCTTCCATTTTATTAGTGCTAAGGATGAGGATAACTGTTATTTCTGATAGACATTTGCATTTTATTCATGGTTGAACTTGGCCATCTTAGGAGGTGTTTACTGGTAACGTTGGAGTGGTTCTTGTCAGCGGAAATGTACATGCAAGGAGCAGAGAAGCTGCCAAGCTTGCTGGAGTCCATGCGGATGCACTGATGAACATGGAATCTCACAGGAGCCGCTGCAGAAAGCCCAGTGGGCAGCGTGGGGACAGGAAGATGATAAGGGAGTGTCTCTGTCCATGCCATGGCCCCCCGCCTTCAAGGCTCTCACCTCCAGCTATCTGTGAGCATAAACATCCAGACCTAGCACTCTCTGCTGGTCAGGTTTCCTTGCTTCTACCTGACTTGAGCAGTTTATAGCTGATTCTCATTCTTCAAAGCAGTTAACTTCCGAAAAGTTGCCATGAATGCTAAATTAATGAATAATAAGTTACTGCTTCCAGGGAAAATAGAAGGATAGCTTCCTATTAATCTCTAGTCAGAAAATTTTCATTAACTGGTAAGTAATAAACTTGCTTTATATGTCTTTCTGTTTCACAACACCATACTTAATACGTATCTCTGCTTCATGAATGCTGAGCTCACGGTCAGCAGAGCTGTCACTCACGCTTGAGCCAAGCTCCTCTAACTCACAGTCATTCTCCATCGGCCACATCACAGCCTTCCTGCACGCAGGGACATTAGACAGCACTTCATCACTACACTTGGGAACCATTCTAAACTGCGAAATCACCAACAAAGAGCACAAAAATGCAAAAAATGTGGTATGAACTGGACTGCAAAAGGCACTTATTTATAGTAGGACCACTGAAACAAGAAGCGAGGGTGTTGCTCTGTGTGACCTCAGGTGAGATCATGAGCATCCAGTGACTAAATGCTTTGTTGCTCTGTGCATACCTGCATATGGTAGAGAAAGCACCAGGAGTATTGATTCTGGGGCTCCAAGCAAATGCCACGAGTAGGAGGACTGGCAGATAAGGAATCCTCCGACAATGAGGATTGACTGTCTCTGATTTCATAGCTCGCATGGCCTCAGCCTCTGTATTTTAACACCAAATTTGTGGGAGAGCATCTGATTTGCTCCACTTGAATCAGGATGCAATCAGCTGCAGCTGACAGCAGGCAGGGATGGGCACTTGATAGGGAAGGGCCCTTCCTCCAGGACTGTTAAGGCCAGAGCTATGCTTCAGCAGGAAGTGTGGCTGAGGAGGAAGAAACTGAGGTTCCTGGCACATGTTAACAGCAGGGCCCTTCATCTTTTTGAACTGCTTAGAAAGATGTACTTAGCACCCTAAATACTGAGTGGGTGTTAGAGGCCAAAAGGGACGGGACTGTATTTTTGTAACTGATAGTACAGTTGACCCTGGAACAATGCAGGGGTTAGAGGCACTGATCTCCACACAGTAGAAAATCTACGTATAACTTTTCACTCCCCCAAAGCTGTGACCAGCACTTTACTGTTTGCCAGAAGCCATGCCGATGGCATAAAGAGTTGATTTACAAATATTTGTATGTTACATGTATTATATACTGTATATTACAGTATATAATACAATAAAGTAATCTAGAGAAAACATGTTACTGTGAAAACCATCAGAAAGAGAAAATATATTTGCTATTTATTAAGTGGAAGAGGGTCATCATAAAGGTCTCCGTTCTCAAATTCTTCATGGCGAGTAGGCTGAAGAGCGGGAAGAGGTCTTGCTATTTTAGGGGTGGCATTCAGGGAAGAAAATTCACGTGTGAGTGAACCCGCACAGTTCAAACACGTGTTGTTGAAGGGTCAGCTATAGTTTCTCACTTTTTCTTGCCATATAAGTTGTCATGGGAACCAAGAGAAAGGTATCTCACAAGCTGTACTGGTGGAAACAATGTGCCCGCCTCTCTGGGACCTTGGTGCCACCTCTGTAGGATGCTAATGCCAGCCCTCTGGGTTGCTGCGAGGATCAGTCGAAAGCTTTCCACCTTCCAAGTCTATACAGCTATGAGACACGGGACGGGTGACGTTGGGGCTTCTGACCACTACACTGTGGCAATATTTACTTATAGCCTTGGCACAAATGAAAACAAAAAGGCACTGAAGATACTTCACCCTGAGACTCTACCAGGAGTGCTTCTATGGACAAGATAATGGCCATAGCTACACTGTGTCTGACCCTCTCTTCTTTGACTGGGTTGTGGCCAAGGCTTCTGCGTAAGGCATACTCCGCACCCCAAGGGTGGAGTGATGAATGAATCATCTCTATACCACAAAGATGAAGAGGGGGTCAAGTAAGAGAAGTTATATCTTTTTCTTCCTTGCATTAACAAAGAGGCTTTTGAATTTCCAAAACTGATTTCTTTCTGGGCTGTGCATGTAGAAGAATGGCGAGAAAGGCCCTCCCTGGGATCCTCCAAGCTCTCAAGCCTGAGCTTTAAACATGCAGGCACAGATATAAACACGCATTGACAGACGCCACACACCGTGTCAGGCAGCCCACCTGTGCAGAGCTGGGTGGTCTGGCGGAGGGGCACCAGGAGGGGCTGCCTGTTCACTGGGGTTCTGGCATGGTGGTAGAGTTGACAAGGGGATTTCATCCCAGAACTAGGATCCTCACACATTTATAAAGTTACAAACGGCAGCAATAACATGCTGAGCTAGTCACAGTTCAGCAGGGCTCTGTGAGTTTTGTTTTTTGGAGTCTACTACGGTTTGGCTGATGCTGTTCCCACCAAAATTCATCCCTAGAACAAGAGGTGGGGTCTTTTGGGGAAGTGATTAAGTCATGAGGACTGGAGGGAGTCAGCTCAGGTCCGTCTTTGCCCTTGCGTCCTTTGAGACACCCCAAGGCACCATCTTGGAAGCAGAGGTGAGTCCTCACCAGTCAAATCTGCTGGTGTTTGATCTCAGATTTCCTGGCCTCCAGAACTGTGATAAATAGATTTTTATTACTCTTAAATTACCCAGGCTCAGGTATTTTGTCATAGCAGCACGAAAAACTAAGACGGAGTCAGGTATTTGTCTCACCAAAATTTCAGATGAGATGACAAAGAAATCAAGTCTGACAGCTGCTCAAAATCTTGAAGGTGCACCCTTAGTGACAGAGTTAGTCCTCCAATTCATATGCAATGTACTTTTCAAAATTGTGCTCGAAGGTCACCTGTCCAAATGTTTATGACAGATCTGCATGTCATAAACAACGAGAAGCCCCCTTTTCTTTCCACGTTTAAGCTTCTGCATATTTGGGAATTTCCGCCTGTAATATGCAGCTGAACCTAATAATTAATACTGGCCAACGATCAAATAATAGCAAATAACAAAATGTGGTGCGGGCTCTCCAACACGACAACTCATTAAGAAGAGCCTAAAGTGACGGGAAGGACAATGTTTCTTTCTTCTGATTATTGTAATACTTTATGTTCTGGGGTACATGTGCAGAATGTGCACGTTTGTTACATAGGTATACACGTGCCATGGTGATTTATGCCCCCATCAACCCGTTGTCCACATTAGATATTTCTCCTAATGCTATCCCTCCCGCAGCACCTCACCCCCTGACAGGCTCTGCTGTGTGATGTTCCCCTCTCTGTGTCCATGTGTTCTCACTGTTCAACCTCCAGTAATGAGTGAGAATATGTGGTGTTTGGTTTTCTGTTCATGTGTTAGTTTGCTGAGAATGATGGTTTCCAGGAGAAGCTCCATTTTTAAGAGCAAGCTCCAGCTTTTGCTAAGTTTCTTCTCCTAGGACCCCTCCCCACTTCTGGGGGTCTAGGTCTCTTGCTTCTCCTGCCCCATCAGCTGTGATCTGCTCCTCCTCTTGAGAGGGCTGGTGTGGCAATACCTTCCCCAGGGACTCACCCCCACTCAGCTCCTGGCCATCCTGAGAACAAGGTGGCTTAGCCCTTCACGTTCCCTTTTCTTCCAGAATTACTATGTATCTGAAGTTAGAGGGAAAAAAAAATGTTGTTGTTCTCCTTTCAAAAAGCAAAGCCATATTTGGGCTTGATAATCCCAAGGCACGCCTCCAAGCTGCCAGCCCACAGCCATGGCACATCTGAAGCAGGGAGGATGCTGGCTGGACACCGCTGGGAAGAGAAAGTTTCTGTGAGTTGACAGAGCACTGCCTTCCCTGCTCAGGTCACCCAGTGAGCAAGTGAGGTCCAAGTCCCCTGGGGGGAGAGAGGACGCCATGAACAGTCTCTGTCAAGCCTATTCTGAGATATCTGAGTTAACATTTGACTGAGATGCCTCAAGGCCTGGACCTGGGTATGCTCAGCTGAGAAGTTGGGAAAGAGAAGCGGAGAGGACCACTAACAGATTTTGCTGTCTCCAAGGCTGATGCAGTATTGAAGCACTTTTAGCATGGCCCCAAGTACCTGGAGCTCTCCCCACTTTCGCAATCTCAGTGCCCCTCTTCCTCTCTAGGCTCCCCAGAACCTCAAGACCCAGTAACTAAGGCGTTCAGAAGGATTTAGCTGGAACCTGTGTCCCTTTCTCATAGATCCATTTCTGGACCATACCAGTTAACTATTTTGAATACCACCCTTGTCTTGGACAAAATATTGCCTTGGAGGGCAGAGGTACTTGATTCACAGAACGCATTGCAGAAATCGAATTGTCTGCAGCTGAATGACGAGAAAGCTGGACATAAAGAGATGATATCAGGGACATCCGTGGCGTGGAGGGCTTGGCGGTCGTCTTAACAGAGAGGGTGTCTCTGCCTTCCACAGTCCTCCCTAGAGGATTCCTACCCAGTCGTGACACCTGAATGGGAAACAGTGCAGGGACACCACAATCACTTGGCAAGAATGGATGGCACAGGGAGCAGGGATGATTTATAAATCCTTCTGCGAGCAGCAAGCCGTCTTCCCATCACCTTTACAGCTGACTCCCCTAGCTCTTAGAGACCCATGATAGCAGCATCGTGATCACTTTCCTGCATTCATCCCTTGCACTTTTGTAATGCGGGAAAGAGAGATTAATTGTATGGTGAAACTCTTCAACAATTTGCTGAACCTCTGCATTCCTGACATTAATCTTTCCCCAAGTGCCCTATCATTAACTTGAAAAATCAACTGGACAAAACCTTAGAGTAGGTTCATGCAAATGAAAATACATAAATAGTGTGCAGAGATGGTGCAGGGACGGAGACAGGGAGGGCTGCCGGCTGCTGGAGAACCTGTAGCAAAATGATACAATAAGCTTTTTTCCTGAATGCTTCACCTACAAAACGTGTTGCTTATCCACAACCCTGTTCTATTTCATTAGAATCGTTTACTTTGGGCCTGGACCTGCTAAAAGCATGAAAAGCATTTCCACTTTCAAGTTGTTTTCAAAGTATGCAAATAAAAAAGATCACTTTTCTTCGTCTCTCTCCAAAAGAAAATCTATTTTCTCTCTTTATTTGTGGGATTCAGCAACTAGCCACCTTTTCCTAAATTTTCTTCAATTTGAGAAGAAAATAAACGAAACACACTTGTTTTGAATCTTCTTACATCATAAATGTTCTCATTATGCCAAATTTGACTACTACACTTATCAAATATAAAATTGGCTAGAGAAATGCTTTCGTTTTTGAAGTTTTGAATTTATTTTTTAAATAAGACCCTTCTACATGTAGATTTGTTCTTATGTAAGTGGAGGTCTTGATCTGTGATCACATCATTATAACCAGCCAGATAGATAAACAGAGTTTCTATCAAGGAGAAAATCGCCCTTGAGTGGGGTTCACAGGTATAGATTTAGCCCCTGAGGTGCCCCTGGGTGGCAGAGGCAGGTGTATGGCTTTGTCCTGGCCAAGCCTCTGTTTTCTGTCTTTGTAGCCCAGCTGTGATTTAAGTCTTATGCTACAGAGTTCAATGCTGAATGTCGGTAGTTTGGGAATGAAAAGTGAGAATGCACCCATTTTTCTTCTGACTACTTTTGACCCAGATCTTTAAAAAAAATCTACACTAAGATGGATCTCCCTGGAATGGAGTGTCATCTGCTTCCACATCCACACCCACCAGTCCCCTGAGTCAGGTAGAGGGAAGAATGCATGGTTCAAATCAAACCAGGTTACATGAACAGACAGAATTAGATTCCTGAAAAGGAAAACTCAGGGATTTGCTAAGATCATTTTTTTTTTTTAGATTTAGTTGAAAGTTAAATACATAAATCATATAAAACCTGCAATGTTTGTGCAAGGAACAAAATTTAAAGGGAATTTAAGATGAAAAGTGATTCAGCACTGATTATACTTTTTTCTTTGTAAATTGTAATTGATTGTAAGATCAAGAAAGTTAAAATTTAGCAAAGTCTTGGATTTAAGTAAAAATACAGTCAGGGCTTTTTTTTTCAATTATTCATTCAATTAATATTTATTGAGAGCCTCTAGCATGCACATCTCTCTCAAGGCAAACAGTTGAGAAGCTTATAATTTAGGCAGCCCAAGACAAATACTTGAATAATAGATAATATAAACAGGTCACATGTAGAATCTCCCAGAACAAACCTTCTTTTCTTGAGTTTGCTGATGTCTGTAGCTAGGAATAACAACAACAACAAAAATGATTAGAATCTTCGTGATTACAGATTTGTTTGAACTTTGATTGCTAACTAAATTAATAATTTATTTATATAAGCTAACTGTTCAGCTTAAATTAAAGTCATTTGAGCTTATGTGCAAGGCAAATATGTTTGAATTTTTAACACTTTTTATGTAGTATTAGGGAACTCTATTTGACAAATTTAGTAGAACCATCATTAATCTACATAGATTATTTTCTTAAACTAAAAGCAATGATTAATATTCATTAAGTGCCAGGCAGTTTATAAACACACACACACCCACCCACACCCACACACACACACACAGTTTATCCCTCTAAACAATCTTATGAAGGGCATACTATTATCATCTGCATAAAAACTAACAAAGTTGATGATGCGTTGCAATGAAAGTGTAAATAGAGTTTTTCTTTTGCAAGGAACTTGGGGATGGGGGTGATCCACAGTGATACACTTCTCATTTACTTACTGCACTGGAAGCCCTTAGGATATAAAGATGACCGAGACCCAATACTTGCTCTCTGGCTTACCTTCAAAAGAGAGAGATGGGCATGTAAATGGGAGCGCCGAAGGAGGTGAAGACACTGTGCTGGAAATGTCAAGGAGAGAGTGGGGCATGTGATTCTACCTAGAGCCTTCACAGAACAGTGACACATGGATTTTCTTGGTTTGATTTTTATCTAGAAGGCAGCCTTGACAAGCTGAAGCCATGTCTAAGTACGCCCCAAATTCTATCAGTGTACTTGAGGCCATGTGGTGATTATTGTTGTGATCTCTCAACCAAAGAAGTGGTGATCTATAGTACTCCTTAGCAAGTAAGAAACTGCATTGCTGGTTACATTGCATCTACTGGAAAGATCTTGGCCATTACTGTGAGAAGCTTGCATGTACTGTAAAGATCTTGGAAGGAAAGAATAGCGACAAAGTCCTCATGTTAAAAGCAAAAGAGACTAGAGGTTTCTGGACACAGAATAAAACCACCTTCTATTTGCCCCTTACTCTGTTCATCAAGAAAATCCATCAGCAACAGTCCATGACATTGACTCAGTACCCAGAGTACATTTTGAGGGACTAACCATGTCAGGACCTACTGAGCACTTCATCACAGCAGCGTGTTGGGAGTAAGAATTATGGGTGGTGCAGTCCAAAAACATGAGTATGTGCTTGTGATTTAACAGCTTCAGATAGTAGTGTGTGATGTATACATGCCAACACAACTTACCTAGGACTCAACCTAATCTCATAAGATGTGACATGCATTCACACACATGCTCATGCCTAAAATTAGGTACATTCTATAGTTGTTCATGTATACTAGCTCTAGAATGGGTAAGGCTGAATTCTTTCCCCAAAGCACACTGTATCATAGACTTTTGATAGAATTTCAGGTATTTGTGAATCATTAATAATTGTCCTTACTTTAAAAACATGCTTACCTTGACCATGATATTCAAATCATGAATTCCTGAAGGCTCATGGAGTTAGTTGTTCCTGGCCATCATCTTAAAGCATGCTGTGCATCTTAATTTTGCCTAAAGAATATATCTAAGGCATAGGCTTGGTGGAAGATACATAGTAATCATAAGAAGAGTCAAAATTAATGCATAAATAACCTCTATGAGATGGGAAACAAATAAAAACTCCTCAGCCTTGCAACCCTAGGGAACACATGTCACTTGATTGCTCACAGCTTGGAAACTACATTCTTTATCTGCAGGAGAGATGTTCATTGAAAACCCCCAGATGATGCTCCTTCCTGCACCAGGGAAAGTTTAAGAATTACTGTGCCACAGTGAAAATGCACAATGGCTGCAAGAGATTACCTTTTCAGACTCCTGGTGCAGGGATTTGAGAAGCTGTCAGGATGAAAAACGATATTATTTTAGTCTGTCCATAAATAAGATTGGTATAGTGTGCTTTTATTATGTTATTTGAAGTGAATTTATTATATTCTTAGAAATTAAGACACTTTATTCACATGCTGGTATAGAAATCTTTCTGGAACAAGTGTTGGTGAGAATTTGGGGAAATTGGAACCCTCATACTTTGCTGGTGGGAATGTAAACCAGGGCAGCCACGTTGGAAAACAGTTTGACAGTCCCTTGAAATGTCAAGCATAGAGTTAACATATGACCCAGTAATTCTACTCCTAGCTATAGATCCAAGATAATTGAAAACTTATGTGTGCACAAAACCTTGTACACAAATATTCTTATCAGCTTTATTCAGAATAGCTAAATTGGAAACAATGCAAATGTTCATCGACAGATGGATGGATAAACAAAATGTGGTATATCTGTTCAATGGAATATTATTTGACATTTTATAGAAAGAATGAAGTTCTAATACATGCTCCAACACAGATGAACTTTGAAAACACTATGCTAAGTGAAAGAAGCAGTATTAATAGGCCACATATTGTATAATTCTATTTATAGGAAATGTCCGTAATAGGTAAATCCATAGACACAGAAAGTTGAGTAGTGGAGGCCAAGAGCTTTGGGGATAGTGGGGAGGGACTGACAAAGTGCTTTATTTTGGGATAATGAAAAATAGTGTTAATGGGTTTACAATTCTGTGAAAAAACTAAAAATCACTGAATTATACCCTTTAAAGAACGCATTCTATGATAGGTGAATAATATTTCAATAAAACTGTTATAAAAATTTTTAAGCTCTTTTAGATAATTCAAAACTTCATCCTGATTAATTCCTATAAATGATCACAATCTAACTAGTTGTTTTGAGATGTGTTTGGCCTTTAGATGAAATAAAATCAATTTTTAAGATAAAGACAACCAAGCAATAAGAAGTGATTTTTTCACATGTGTTGAAACTTTATGTTTTCAAACATCTGAAGAGAATCATCCATAAGTGAATCAGAATGATAATAGATAGTTTTTGCAATACTGCCACAGATGGTCTTATTTAAACACATTCCAGTGATGATAAATACGGAAGCTTATGGAGTTACATAATACAAGACTCTGGTTGGGGTATGAGACCAGCTGAGCAAGTTACCTGAGGGAATATTTTGTATTTGTCTTTGTGTTTTCTTGGGCATACACTATATGCTGGTTAAGGGAGGATTAAATGGGTTATCAGCTTATAGCTGTGCCTTTTTGAGGAGTACACTATGTGCTAGTTAAGGGAGGATTAAATGGGTTATCACCTTATAGCTGTGCCTTTTTGAGGAGCACACTATGTGCTAGCTAAGGAAGGATTAAATGGGTTATCACCTTATAGCTGTGCCTTTTTGAGGGGCACCTTCAACCAGCAGTAAAATAAACACCTTGTTCTTTGAGTTAAGGCAATTTTAAAGGACAGTCCATTCTGGAATGCAGTCGACGCTGGGTACATGTTTCATGAACAAATGTCTGAGGTTACATATACGTGAATGGATCAACGTGGAGTATATAAACGTGGATTTCAGGGCTGACCCCTCAGTAGTTCTAAAGTTCACTTCTTACTTCATTTCCAATAGAAGCATTGAAATTTTGAAGCACTTTTATGAAGTGAAATATCTAAAAATATTTGTGGTTTGATTTATACACAGAATGCATTCCAAAGGATTCTTTTGATACCTAAGTCTATAATCATTGATGTTAAGAACTTAACAATAAGACATGACACCATGTAATAGTCCTCTGAACCAAAAATGAGGACAATGCTTCTTGAAAAGTAATTATTTTGGAGTAAAACCTAGTTCTTAGTTACCTCATGTGACTATAAAATACCTTTACAGGGATCAAAAAGTAGTGAGACAACACAGGGAATTTCATCCGTCTATAATAACTGGTTTTCTCTTATAAGCTCAGTTAAACCAATATTCCATATATATGTGCCTATGTATATGTGTGTGTGTGTGTGTGTGTGCATATTATATTTTCCCCGACAAGGTAACACTTTGGGAATGTATATTGTTTGCAGAGGGTAAAATGGAGCCGAATGGAATGTTGTTACTGAATATTATACTCTATTGATTGAGATTCCTTTGACATTTGAGGTCACTGTCCGTTTTTGAAAATACTTTTAGCAAAAACGCAAAAATCACCAGGCTTCGTTTATTTCATTGTATTGACTTGGCTGATAGTTATTTGCATCTGACAATTTGCTGCTTTAAAGAACATGAAGGTCATTATCACTGGGCTTTCTCTGAAATAACCAGCACACAGAGATTGGATTCATACCTCCCGTTGCCTCCATCGGCTTGATGAAATCCGTGCCCAGCACCTGAGAGGGTAGAAATGGTAAGTCAGATTAACTGACTTTTAAAGGTTTTGAGACTTACTGATTAAATTACATGGATTTGCACACTCTAAGATCAGATAAAAAGTGAGAACATCAGATTTATCATAGGGAAATTCTTAAGTTCAAGTGTAAAAATGTTACAATATTGGTCAATATCACGTTGTTTTACATGTGGAAAAATATTACACAATCTGTTAACGCTTACTTCTTGAGTTTAAACAGGTATTCCAGTTTTGCTTCATAACGTAGCATGCCCTCTTCATCCACTGACAGCTCATCATACCTCATAATAAAATGAGAGACCTTCAACTTCATTCTCAATCCAATCTCCTACTAATCCTGTTCATGAACTCTCCTGTCCAGCCAAACTCTCTAAATTCATTCTTGACAGTCTGATGTTACTGCTTCCATTTCCTCTTGGCATTTTCTTCCCCTAAAAATCTTACTAGCCATTCCTTAATCTAAAATCTACTTATTTCTGTACAGTGGCTTCTGAACACTATAAGTATCTATCCTTGCTCTGAACCCCTAACATTTATTATCTGTATCAGACATATGGCATGCACATTTACAACTTTGTTTTGAAGTTAAACGTGGGCATGTTTAAGCCCAGTGCTAGATTATGAATTCTTGGAGGTCATCGACCACCCAGATTGATTTTTGCAAGGTACTTCATGCATAGCGACCTTACAGTGAATGTTTGTTGACTGAATGAGTAAATGAGAAGAGATTAACACTGAGGCAGTTACTCATCTAAGAGGTGACCAAATAGTGAATGATTAAACAAGGAGCAGTAACTCATACAGTTCTTCCTTTTGACCTATGCTGTTGTTTTGGTAGCTGAGATTCTCTGGTCACTAAGTAATCAGATATATGGATATACTCCCTTGAGGTGTGCTTGGGAAGGACTTTGTCTCACAAAGCAGAGTACAGATCTGATGCTAGATTGCTCTTGTTTTCTTTTCATTTTTTCTTTCTTTTCTTTTCTTTTCTTTTTTTTTGCAAAGAGGCACACTATTCATGTAACTCTAGTCACAAAACAGTCATGCCTTTCTTAAAATGTTTTCTTTAAAATTTCACTCTAGAATACTTAAAACTCACTGGGTATGAATCTATTTATCCTAGCATAACAATGGATTTGATATTGTAACTGAAATTGCAATATTGGTCTCTCCCATTAGCAGGATGTCACAGCGATAGAGCCATGATATTTCAGTAAGTGGCATGAGCACATTCCGCCTGATAGATTGTTTTCAAAAGGTTCCAACACAGACCACTCTGGTACAAAGGGTCAAACATAGTCCAAACAATTGCTTGACAGTAATAGGTACAAAGGACTTGTGTCCTTGGTGAATGATTAATCATAAGCTATCATAAACAAAAGTGTTCTATACATTTGATAAACAGGGTTGTAAAAGAGCACAGGAAATACAGAGGAAAATCACATCTTTCAAAATTAAATATCAGACATAAGACAACTGGCTTTTAATTTTTGAGAGGTTTTCATTTAACACTTTGAGTGAAGCTAGAGTAGCAGTGCCATGTCTGTACCCCCAAGTTGGTAATATATATGCACCCATCATTCAAATGTATGCTTTGAATTCTTATGTGTTGCTTTCATTCTGCGCTCCATTCAGTAGATTATTTTATACACATTCGTTCCCAGAAGCCGCTGTAATGGGCCATCACAGTTTCTCTCTTATATTTTCTCTTCTCATGCAAACGAAAGAGCAATTAGCCATGACAATCAGTAGGCAGAAAGACTGTCAAATCCATTTTGAGAAAATAAAAACAAAACACATCGTTACATAGCCTAAGAATAAATGTATGACTCTATGTTTTTTAAAAAAGAAACTCTTCCTCCCTGCAGATGTGCAGGAATGTATATAGCCAGATGCATGTGGCCATCCCAACACCCATGTCTTCTTGGAAGATTATGCAAATATTTTCCACTAATTTTCTGCAGCACAAAACATTCCTATAGTGTAACTTTAGAAATTAGACTGAGGAGGCCAGGCACGGTGGCTCACACCTGTAATCCCAGCATTTTGGGAGGCTGAGGTGGGTGGATCACCAGGTCAAGAGATCGAGACCAACCTGGTCAACATGGTGAAACCCCTTCTCTACTAAAAATACGAAAAATTAGCCAGGCATGGCGGTGCACGCCTGTAGTCCCAGCTACTCAGGAGGCTGAGGCAGGAGAATTGCTTGAACCCAGGAGGTGGAGGTTGCGGTGAACCGAGATCGTGCCATTGCACTCCAGCCTGGGTAACAAGAGTGAAACTCGGTCTCAAAAAAAAAAAAAAAAAAAAAAAAGCAAGCGAGAAAGAAATTAGACTGAGGATCATTTTACAAGTTGCATAAGAAAACAATTTTCTTCCTCAGCTTAGGAGTCACTTGTGATAATGATAGGGTTTTTAGCACCTCTCTTGGTACAAAAGAGGAAGGAGAATGAAGCCTGTAGTGCAGACAAGTAGCTGATTGCAATAAGGAAATCCAGAATGTGGGCTTCCTCAGAGACTTACAGAAATTACCATGAAAATGGGAGAGAAATGGGCCCAGGTAATGACTGTGCTTTCAAGCTGTCCCGGCCAATAGAAATACTTGAGAAATGGTTTCCCAGCCTTGTCCTTGGGAAGAGGAGAGAAGGAACTACTCTGGCTGTTTCTCCCTACACCGTTCTTATCCCTAGTACTGTGGCCCATGCCTGAAGTTCTGCAGACAGTAAGAAACAAACAACAACAAAACATACCATCTCTGGAGCTTTTGGACGTGAGGGCAAGATATATGGTGGAAGCCTGGAAAGCAAAAGAAATAAAGAAATAGAAAGACATAAGATATCAACCCACGTGTCCTCTAAAATCTTTCTTTATGTTTCAGAATCATCCTTTTTGTTTCTTTAAATTCCAGAACCCATACTCCCTTCCTTTTTTCCCTCTTACGAATACAGGCCTGAAGGAGCTGTAGGTGAGCTTTCCGAAAGGGAGCAGCTGCTGCTTTACGTTACAGCCGTGCCATCGGGATGGGCTCTCCAGTGGGCACACACACCCAGACGCGGCCCCCACGAGGTCACTATCACATGGCCTCTACCAGAAGCCAGTCTCTTGACCCTCTTTCAGATACTGCAGTTGCCACCCTTCTGTCCTGCTGAGGCTAGAACACGGAGGCCAAAGCCCATGAGTTTCAAAAAGATATTGTAAGTGCTGTGATTTGTCACCATTTTATGCCTAAATTCTTCATACAACATTCCTTTGTGAGGTCTCTAGTTCTCTAGGACTCTTCCTTTTGGAGACAACCTTTATTTATTTATTTCTGTTATACTTTAAGCTCTGGGGTACAGGTACAGAATGTGCAGGCTTGCTACGTAAGTATACACATGCCATGGTGGTTTGCTGCACCCATCAACCTGTCATATACATTACATATTTCTCCTAATGCTATCCCTCCCCTAGCCCCCACCCCCAGTGTGTGATGTTCCCCTCCCTGTGTCCATGTGTTCCCACTGTTCAACTCCCACTTATGAGTGAGAACATACAATGTTTGGTTTTCTGTTCTTGTGTTAGTTTGCTGAGAATGATGGTTTCCAGCTTTATCCATGTCCCTGCAAAGGACATGAACTCATCCTTTTTTATGACTGCATAGTATTCCATGGCGAGAAGACCTTTAAATAAGAGAATGCATGTAACTCATTTAGTACGGGACCCAGGACATAGTCAGAACTCATTTGATAAAGTATTCTTCCTTCTGAAAGCTCAGATAAGCATCAAATGATACTGACCTCACTGATTCTGAAATTTACCCCATTTAACTCCCACTCACTGAGTCTAGATGTAGCCACTGCAACCCTACAAAACCAGAACAACTCCTTGAAAATTCCTCCGTCTACTTTTCTCCATGTGAAGACTCATTTTCAGCTGCTCCTCATGAGATATGATTGTTGTCCTCTGATTGTGTTCCAGTTTATTTTTACCTACCAGCCAAGTGTTTTAAAATTATGTGTTGGTGTATTTCTTTTTAAAGTGGGTGTGCATGTGTGTGTGTAATCACACTGTTAAACTATTTTGTAGCTTTCTAAATGTATGCTTCTCTTCCTTAAATGCTCTTATACTGCACTTTTAATTATTCTTGTTAATAAACATGATAGGAGCAAGTATGTGATAAATTCTAGCTACAGACCATGCACTCCACCAGATAAATTTCATTCACGACAAGCCTCTGAGGTAGGTCCATGGATCATCAGCATTTTACAAATGAAAACCACAGTCAAGTTGCAGCGTGTGCAGCCTCGAAAGCCACCCAACTTCACCAGGAAGTAAAGGACAGAGCCAAGATCCAAACACAGATACGGCCAGTTCCAGAGCCCACACTCTTTCCTGCCTTCTGTTTTACCTTTCTAGTTCTTCTTTGGCTAAAAAGACCTTTGTGCTGTCCTTTATCCTTTTGTAACTCCAGCGCTTTGGAACGTTAGCCCTCTGGTAGTATTTTCAGAGTCCTGTCTTTTTCTCCCGTACTCATCCTCAAGGCTGTGTCTATCTTTTAAAATTACATACATGAACTGCAAGCAGCCGGGGCCCATGGAGCTGCTGGCGGCCAGCCTCCTGTCTTCGGGCACTTCCCACTCTTCTCCATTTGCATGAGAACCTTGTTGGGAGGGCTTCCTGCCCAGCCTCATTGCATGGGATCTGCCTCCCTGTCCCTGAAAACTTTCCAACAGCCCTGATGGGTGCCCAGTTGCATGTCTGACTTTGGAAAGCCTTTGCTTTTTGGTTGCTGCCACTGAAGGACCTATTTCTTCCCCTTTATCAACTAGCAGACAACATCAATGCTTTTCCCAAAACCAGCATGATGAGCTGGTACCTGGCCAAATGCTCTGTTCAGCCTGGCAGGGGAGAGGTGCTTTCCAGTCATTCCTCCATCTTGCCTCTGTGTGATTTACAGGTAAACCAGGATCACGGTGTCAAACTTTCCCTTTTCCTTCTTCCAGTGAGTGATTTGTGATCCACTCTCTTCCATGTTAATACAACCGTTGATTTTCACTGAGATCCTGACCAACTTGCTCCAGCTTGCTGGTTTTCCAAAAGCACAGCTCCGTCTTCTCCCTCAGTGTTTGTATCTCCTAGGGCTGACATAACTAAGTACCACGAACTGGGTTCTGGAGGCCAGGAGCCCCAAATCAGAGTGCCAGGGGGCCATTCCCCTCTGAGACTGATTAGAGTCCTACCCTGGCTCCCCATTCCTGGGAATTCTGCTCTGCCCTCCCATGCATTGTCCTTCTCTATCATCTCCCTCTTTTCTACCTATAAGGACACCAGTCCTGTTGGGTTCAGACTCATTCTAATGCCCTCTTCCTAACCTGACTACATCTGCAAAGATCCTGTTTCCAATAAGGTCACATTCACAGGTGCTGCGAGTTTTAAGATTTCAACATCTCTTTTGGGAGGACACAATTCAACTCATGACAGTTGGGAAACCTGCTTCATTTTTAACAGTGCAAAGTTTTCTGCCACCATTTTCTAGTCATAAATCCCACCAGGCCAAAGCTTAATGTAATTCGTAGAATTGCATTTGCCACCCTAAGTTGTAATCTCAAAGTTGCATTTTGAATTATGCATTGGGTATTGGCCAATAGACATAGGGGTCCACTTGTCTAATTTGTTTTTTTGGTTTGGTTTTCCTTACCTAAGTGTGTCAAGGTATTATCAGTTCCCTCTACACATCCTTCTGCATTATACTGAGCAGCGGCTTTGTGCCAGGCAATGTTCTCAATGCTCAGGGATCAATGAGGACTAAAGCTGGTGCAGTCTTTATTCTCAAGGGGGTTAAGATCTAGCAGCAAACACTGACATTATACAAGTACGAAAGACAAATGCAGAGAGTTCTGGACATGGCTGCACTCCTTCCTAGATCTGTGGCTATGGATCGATCGCCTGACTTCTCTGTGCCTCAGTTTGCTCATCTGTTGAAAGGTCATACTATCAGTAAACATTTCACAGCGGTATCGGAAGTCTTGACTAAATGAATCCATGTGAAATTCTCAGAACGCGTCCAGACACAGTAAGTAGTCTCTAAGTGTTAGTTATTATTATCCTAGAAAGGCCTAAGTTTATCTGGGGAGAGAAAAACCCTCCCTGCAGAAGTGTAGGCAAGCTGAGCCGGAAGGCTAAGTGGCACTCGGGGAAAGGGAGAGAAGGGGACTTTTTACATAAACTGATTAGGAGAGGAAGTGACACTCAGGGTGTTTTCCAGGGTTTTATCTGAGTTCTGTGTTTGCTGTGTCCTTGATCATTCACACCCCCCGGAGATTAGTCCTTCTTCAGGCGCACACTCCTGTCTCATGTGTTTCTAGCAAAAGACCACCAAAAGTTACCCTCCGACGCTTCTTTTTGCCATCTGTACAACTTCGCCAAGAACTAACACACCTATGAGAGGCTGCCAGCCCTTGTCTTCAGCCACGGAATTCTCCAGGAACCCTGCGTGGAGAAGAGAGGACCTGTGTACATTCTGAATATCACCCTCTGGAAATAGCGCTCCCAGCACACACGTTGGTGAGGCCTTCTCTTGGTCTCTGGTTCTCTTCTCTTCTTGCATGATTGTAGATGACTGCAGCATACCAGGTGGAGCTGTTTCATCCCAGGATTTCTGCCATGTTGTGAAACTCAGGCCATGGGAGGACCATTCAGTCCTCTGGGCTGCGGTGTCCCACATACTTCATCTCAGGAAGTCTTGTCTTGGAGGGATACATCTGAGGACATTTGTCAAAACCCACAAATCTTTCCTTTGATTTCAGCCCTCTATAAGTTTCAAGTAAGAATCTGCAGCTTTTTGTGTAAAGGGCCAGATAGTAAACATTTTAGACCTGTGGGCTATAGTGACCTGTGTCACACTCAGTACTGCTCTTGTAGTGAAAAAGTAGCCAGAGGCCACATCTTCGTGAACAGGCAAGGTATGTTCCAATAAAACTTTATTGATAAAAACATCGAGCCAGCAGGATTGGCCTGTGGACTGCAGTTTGCCTCCCCTTGCCTTAGACGATAACATTTCCTTTGGAAAATCAAAGCTGTTATCCAATGTGGAACCATTGTGGATCCATGCTTAACTTTAATACAGTTAAAACCAAACTCCCTTTTCTACTAAAATTAGCTCCTGCCCCAGATTTCCCTATTTCTGGCAATGACAGCAACAATTTCCAACTCACACACGTTTAATAACATGGGTTGAATATTTGATTCCTCCTCTCCATGAACTGCCATATTTCTCACATCTGTGTATTTCTGTTTTCATAGCTGTCATATCTTATCACTTCACATCGGGTATTTATTTTCTTGGCTTTTGGACTGACAGATTTGCCTTCAGTTTTGTTTTGTTTTTCCATCTTAGTATGGCTTTGGGGTCAATTCCTAAAAAATGTTGCTGTTATCAATCCTTTACTCTTCAGTCGTCCTAACCTACCAAACTCTGACTGCAGTCTGCCTTCAGCTTCTACCTAGGTCTCACCATGGCATTTTCCTCTGACAAGGAAGTCCACTTTGCTTTGTGCTCACACCCTGTTCTTTGGCTCACATTATTTCCTCTGTTCAAGATGACCTTTCATCCACGAGGCACCTCCCCACTGTGTCCATTCGCAAAAGCAGAGCTCGGTTCTGGCCTTCTCCCTGACACTCATGGGTCCATTCCGTCCCACAGTCTCAACTGTGCCCACGTCTCCCACCTCTGGACTCCTGTGGAGCAGGTCATCTCTTAGACTCACTTGGCACGTCCTCACATACCACTTCGCATCCTGTTCTAAAGTTTCAGAAGGATTTGCAGTGTGTCCCTAATTAGAGCAATGTTTGTCAAGATCAGCAGCACGCCTCACGGTGCCACGGCTGTGTTTGCATAGACATTCTTTCCTCCACAATCTCCTGTCTTACCTCCTTATCAGTTACTGGAGTTCAAGGGGAAGTAGCTTATAAAAACAACAAAAACTATCTTTATAGGAATCCTAAATTTTTAAATTGCCTTTGTAATAGACACTATTAAAACTAGAGGTTGACAAGACCCCACCTCACTCTATCCAAGCTCACTGTGCCAGTAAAACATTTGAAAATCCACACAGATGCAACAGCCACATGAAAGAGAACAATGTTATGCAATGTCCAAAATGGAAACAAAAATGAATTAGTGTTTTCTCCTCTACTTTTGAGGGAAATACTCATACTTGAGATGAAGCAGATCAAGTAGATTTTATTATGGGAAAATGAAATGATAAGCAATTTTGTGGCGTTTCCAAAGGAGGTTTATTAATATATGTATCTTTGAAAATATTAGATGTTGATTAAAAAATAAATTTTTTCCTCAAATATCCAATTTTCCTTAAAAACGAATGGCTTTCATTTTGTTAGATGTGGGATTATACTGCCACTCTTTTTATATGTATAAGTTTTAATAGAAATCTTTTTTTAAATCAAAACTTGAAAGAAAACATTCGTGAAGAGTAGAATGCATAGATGAACGATGATATATTTTTGCAAAAGAATACTACACAGCATGAGTCTGCAAACTCCATGCTGCAGGTCGAATCTGGCCCATTGCCTGCTTCTTACAGCCTACAAGCTAAAAAAGATTCTTACATTTTAGATGTAAAATTTTTGAAAGAAACAGAAGATTTTATGCCATGTGAAGTTTATATAAAAGTCCAACTTTAGTGTACATAAATACATTTTCATTAGGGCACAGCAAGATTCGTTTCCTTATGTATTGTCTGTGGCTGCTTTTTGTACTATACTGCCAGAGAGAGTCCTATGACCTGAAAGGCAAAATATTTACTACATGGCTCTTTAAGAAAGCATTTGCTAACCCCTGATATGCAGCAGTAAAATTAGCAAATAACAAGAGAGACTTTCATAAATACGATGGTGAATGAATGAAGCTAGTCTGTAAAGAGTAGGTGTCATATAGTCCAGGCAAATTTAATCTACAGCGAGATAAATCAGAATGGAGATTTCCTCTGGGTGCGTAGGCTCTGTAGACAGGGAGGCTTCTGGGGTGCTGGCAGTGGTTGACTTCTTCAGCCGAATTCTGGTTGCACAGATGTGTGTTCCCCAAAATTCTCTGGGCACTTGCAATTTGTGATCTTTTCTGCATTTATGTTATACTTCAGTCTTAAAGGTTTACTTAAAAGAGCTTAGGAAGAATAAATAAGAATGATGAAGAGGAGAAATGAAAACAGAGGAAAGGGGATGCATGCTGAGGAACAGTTACGAACTGAAAAACGACAGAGCTGCCGAATGTGCCGAGAGCCTGGTAAGGCTGGGAGGAGGGGAATTAGGAAAGGGGCCAGGAGAGAGATCCCAGGATATAGTAGGCCTTGGGAAGACCCCACCTAGCTTAGTCACCACTATCACCCTATGAGGCAGATATCATCTTCATTTTACAGAAGAGGAAACTGAGGCTGAGAAAGATTCTGCATCCTGCCTGAGGACTCACAGCTTGTATACAGAGGGCACATTTCAATTCAAGGGGAAGCCACGCTTTGTTCATCATTCTTCTGAAAGAGAAGGAAGGAGTTAGTGTGGATGAAATACGAAAATTCCCTCTCTGGCTATCAGGGATGACCAAAGTCCTAGAATGACTCTGTAACTCCTTAGAGGGGAGCTTACGTGGGGAGAGGCATTTGACAAGAGCTTCGGGAGACAAAGTGGTTTCAGAAAGGAAAGAACAATAGAGACCCCATCAGCTTTGGAATGTTTATGTCAATATTTTGACATTCTTAACTCAAGAGGCACTCATGTATTCAAAGTTTTTTTTTCTTAAAATTCTTCTACTTATGGTGCAGACATTTTTCCAGTCTTGAGGTGAGATGGTTTACCTGTGTGTAAACTATGCAACCAGTTTAATGAACTATGATGTGAATATCAGCTTCTGGTAACATAAAATATACTACTGGAATTCTGTGGCTTGCAAATTGTCTTAAAATTATTCTTGGCTCTACAGAAAAATCAAGAAAGCTTTTCTCTCCTGAAATGTCTTGAAGCTTTTCAGATTCCCTTTCAAAATCACAGCTATGTGTGTCTGAATTTATGTCGCCAAGTGATTAGCAGGTGAGAGGTTGGCCTAAAAAAAAGAGTCTGATTTAGCTTATAGGAAAATTAGAGCAGTTTAATTAAGTGTAATAAACAAAATGAACAAATTAATATCAAACTACCTGTGCTTAGTTTGTAGGTGAGTCTACAGTGAATATTTATGCTTATTTATTTATTTATTTATGGTACATGTATGGTCTGTTCTTGTGTGAGATTATGTTTGGTACAAATTCCTGATCAGATCCTGTACATTAAGATAAAGTCAGCTATAAGGGACAGTTAGAAACATCTGGACATTTCAGCACTTCCATAAATTATGCATGTGTTCTCACGGCAGAAACTGGTAATGTTTCCAGACAAATGTAGACGTTCTCAAATGTTGACTTGTAGTCTTTAGGTTTATTTTTGAAAACGCATGCATGCAAACAACAGCAAACCCCTCAGTTTCAATAGTTAACCCTCTCTTCTTCCCTTTATGTCGCTTCTAAGCAGTTGAATGTGGTGTACTCTCATCACATGCTAAGACTCAGAAATACTGTTTGAGTTATAAATTCCAATTGTTTTTTTAAAGTGAAAGCAAGTTAAGAAAGTAAAGGAATAAACAATGGTTACTTCATAGGCAGAAAAGCCCTGAAGGCTGCTGGTTGTCCATTTTTATGGTTATTTCTTGATGATATGCTAATACATTCCTATTTTAATCTAGTTATCTTTTACTATTGAAAACAAACCCCAAGTCTGCATTCAATTGCTGCAATACTTTCCTGATTCTTTATTAAATTCCCTAAGAATGTGACAGTGGGAAGAATACTATTCAAATTATTTCAAAATATTCATTCATGTACATACTAACCTAAAATTTCCACCATTTTCTTAATGGATCAATGACACAAAATCAAAATGTTCATAACTCTATTTTTAGAAGGACACATTTATGGTCATCTCCCAAGATGGACCTAAGAACCAGGCGAGGAAATGGCATTAGGTTTACAAGGGCTAGCTCACCTGTGGAGGAAGAGAATCTTGTCTGTACCACTGACAGCTGGGACGTTTGCCACCTTCGATGCTGGCCAGTCGGGAAAGAGTAATAAAGGTGTGTATCTATTATCGTTGAAAGGAATCCAGGTATTGAATACAAATGGAAAGACCTTCTCTTTCATCCCAAGTAGGTCATTACAGCAATCCAAACTGTGGTGACTAGCAAATGGCAAATACTGTTTCCAGTAATTTGGGGTTACTCAGGAAATGACCTCCGAAGGAGCTGGAACCATCCAAAATCACTAAACCAGTGCCAACCACGCCAAACGTTTTTATTTATACTTCACGTATCGATGATAAAAGTACTATTCTGGTAAGAAAGATCTGTAGGCATCACACATTCAGTCTTATAGACCAACTAATTCTGGCACTGAAAAATAATACCGGATTAATTGGACACGGATTAATTCCTGGGTACAGGTGTGACTGTACCTGTTGGGTGAGGCACCTGACAGCCCTAATGTCGTGTAGGTGTGTAATGAATGTGCTTTAGCTAGTGGTCACAGCCATCGTTTACAGATCTTGGGTTTTAACCATGACTCTGGTCTTTATACTACTGGCAGTAAATTAACATTTTTTACCCCAGTTGATTTGGTTATAGAGTGAAGTGTAGCATATTAATGATTGATATTCATGTTGGGAGATTCAGTTGAAAACACTAAAATACAAATTGGCTGTTAATGGGTAGACACAGGAACATTTAAAAAAGGAGAGAAGGTGTAGGGTGAAAGCCAGTGGCTCATCTTAACAAGCATTCCTTCTACAGTAGCAGAATGTTTATGCTATTTATTTTTATGTTTGAGATGGAGTTTCATTCTTCTCACTTAGGCTGGAGTGCAATGGCACAATCTTGGCTCACTGCAAATTCTGCCTCCCAGGTTCAAGAGATTCTCCTGCCTCAGCCTCCTGAGTAGCTGGGATTCCAGGCGCTCGCCACCATGCCCAGCTAATTTTTGTATTTTTAGTAGAGATAGGGTTTCACAATGCTAGCCAGGCTGGTCTCCAACTCCCAACCTCAGGTGATCTGCCTGCCTTGGCCTCCCAAAGTGCTGCCATTACAGGCATGAGCCAAGCCCAGCTAGAATATTTATTTAATCTTCCAATCGACCCCATCCAACCCCCAGACACCTTCTGCATCTCTGCTTTGTTCTTTCGAGTTGTTCTACTCTTCCTTGCTTTTTTCTACATGCCTTCTTTGTAGATACTTACTGCATCCTTAAACAAGAACACACTCCTGTAAAGAAGAGCTTGTTTGAATTGACTGTAACCTGTACTTACTAAGAAGATCTTGAAATTCCTTGATGTTCATTGAAACTCTTGCCCCATGCCCAGTCTGGGACTACCAGACAGGATGTTCAGAAAAAGAATGGGAATCTGCAGAAGAAAACCAGCATCTCCTAAATCCTGGGAAGCATTGATGGTGACCCTGCACATGGGCTATGAACTGGGAAAAGCCTGTTTCAAAACCACTCTGGAACAACGAAAGAAAATGATTCTGTATTAGACTGATAGACTATGTACGTGTGTGCAAATGGTCTTTGTGTATATTGCTGTGATTTATTATTAAAAATAGAATCAATAGGAATCAGGACAAGATAACCTTTCTTTGGCATCTGTCTGACTTTCCTTAGGTTTTCTCCTTCTGATTATGGCATCCTGTTTTCTCACATTTCTTAGTACAGTTGGCCTTCCATATCCACAGTTATGCATCTGTGGATTCAACAACCATAGATAGAAAAATTTTTAAAAAATTAAAAAAATACAACACTGAAAATGAACACAAAAAAATACACCACAACAAATGTTTACATGGCATTTACCTTGTATTAGGTATTATAAGTAATCTAGAGGTGATTTAAAGTATATGAGAGAATGTGCAGTAGGTTATATGTAAACACTACATGATTTTATTGAATTGATTTGGGAATCCATGGATTTTGGTATCTTTGGGGCTCCAGAAACCAATTTCCTACAGAGTGAAAACTGTACTGTTGTTTCTTTGGTGGGTGGCAGACCTAGGGACAAAAAGATGGAAAGTTTGCAGTGATTAACATGTGGTGTTGGAGAAGGTGGTAGTGGAACCACTGGTTAGGTTTTCCTAATACTTAATACAGTGTGGAGTACTGATATGGCTTGAATCTGGGTCCCCGCCCAAATCTCATGTTGAATTAAATCCCCAGTGTTGGAGGTGGTGCCTGGTGGGAGGTGACTGGATCCTGGGGGCAGATTTTCACTAATGCTTTAGCATCATCCTTCTTGGATACCACACACTGAGTGAGTCCTCACGAGGTCTGGCTGTTTAAACATGTGGCACTTCCGGCTCTCGTCTTGAACCTGCTCTGGTCATGTGATGTTCCTCTTTCCTCTTTGTCTTCTGCCATGATTGTAAGATCCTGAGGCCTTGCAAGAAGCTGAGCAAATGCCAGCATCATGCTTTCTGTACAGCTTGCAGAACCCGAGGACAATTAAACCTCTTTTCTTTATAAATTACCCAGTCTCAGTTATTTTCTTATAGTAATGCAAGAATAGACTAATACAAGTACCAAACAAGGAATGTAGCATCTCATGTAAGCATCAAAATAATTCTATGGTGTAGCTTATTTTTCTCATCTTATAATTAAGGAAATGTATCTTAGTTGTACCCTTTACCTCGTATATTAGTCAGGGTTCTCCATAAACCAGAACTAACAAGACACACACACACACACACACACACACACACATGCACTCTCTCTCTCTCTCTCTCTCTCTTTCTTATTATCAGGATAACAGGAGAGCCCACGTGTGGTTCCAGTCCAGGTCTAAAAGCCTGAAAACAGGGGAGCCACTAGTGTAAGGTCCAGTCTGAAAGCCGGAAGGCTCAAGACCCAACCCAAGCTGATATTTCAGTCCTACTCTGAAGTTCGGAAATGCCTGAGGTCCTGGCTCTGCAGTCAGACAGGAGGAGCTCTCTCTTACTCTGTCACTTTGTTCTATCCAGGCTGTCAATTGATTGGACAAGGCTCACCCACATTAGGGAGGACAATCTATCGTACTCAGTCTCCTGATGCAAATGCAAGTTTCCTGCAGCAACACCCTCGCAGACAAACACCCAGAGGAATGTCTGATCAAACATCTGGGCACCCTACGGCCCAGTCAAGTTGAGGCATAATATTAATCATCACATCCCCTAAATACTTAAAGATATTATAGTAATTTAAATTATTAAAGATATTATAATAGTTGAAAAAGAGGGTTACATCTGCCCCTCAGGCCTCTGGGGGTATTTTTGGTATATCAGGAAATGGGTGGTAAACCCTGGAAGTCTAGAGTATGAGCTATGGGTAATAATGTGTGTGAGGTTGAATGAAATGTGGATAGAACAAGTAAGTATGCATACAGTAGGCTTGTGCAGCATTTTGCACACTGAATAGCTTCAAGGATATCAAACATAATTTGCCTTTTTAAATAAATGGACACACAGAGCTCTCCATACAATCTGAATACACAGACTTCTCTCTGAAACAGCCTTAGGCTCATTCCAAAATCTCAGTGAGCCAAGAATTAAAATTATTCTTTATACTGTTTTTCTTTCTGGGAGTAAATATCACAGGGAATTTACCTACTCCTTAAGTGGCTACCCCATTTCAAAAGATAAATCTTCTATGTTTTAAAGAGAAGAGTAGGTTTGGTATAAGGAGGGTACAGGCTTCAATTTTCCTACTGCTGAGGGAAATAGGCTTTTCTTTATGAGAAAATGTCCATGGACAAATCCCTCCTCCCACACATATGTACACACACACGTGCATGCATGCATACATGATACATGTACACACTGTAAGTAAAAAAGGAGAAGGGAAGGCAAAGATTCAAGTTGAAAAGCAGTGTGCCCCTGGGATCTCTTCTACTTTTCTTAGGCAATTTTCATGTCAATGGGAAAATAGAAAATGTGAATAAGAGCTTGTTTTTCAAACCTGAGGGAAGATTCTATCTTTACCCCCAAATTCCAATGCATTCTGTGAGAGCTGTCAATTTAGGTAGGCTTTTTAAGTGAAACTCCTGGCTCACCTTTCTTTTAGATGGGAGTTGGCTCACTGTCACTGACATAGTATCATCTCCCCACTCCCATCATGAACGCTATAGGCATCTATAGCTTTACTGTTTTACAGGTAGAACTGTTACCAAAAACTCAAGCCTTTTTCTTTAGGTGAAGCAACACATGGTTCCATTTTAATAATTTCCTTGCTCATGATCATAGTTTATGGGAAGGACCACATAGGTTTGCACTAATTTAAATTAATTCTTTTGTATCGAGATGGTAGAGTCTAGGTCCCATCTTTCCATTATTTTCAATAGTTTCTAACCTTTTACTAATCCCTAAGCCTTTATTGGCTACCAGCCAAATATGAGGCAATGATTTCTTATCCATTTCCATACTGCTTAAACAGCAACCTCGAGATCCTATCATTGTCTCTCAGGATGCCGCCATCAAATGGCATCAAACGTAAGCTTGCTTCTTGTCTTATGATTTGATATTAGCTCAGGATTTCTCCAGGGCTCTGTTTCAGTATGTGCCCATGTGGCTCTGTCTTGGATGAGATGCCGCAGGATAGATCTTGACAATGTTTTTGAATGTGGCTATCAGGGCCCCATCAATATTTCAAATAAACACTGTCAATTATAATGAAATGGAATAGTAAAGAAAAATCTCATTATAAAATATATCAGCCAGACTTAAAAACAAATAATATAATATTCCACCATAAAATTATTTATTACTTGAATTAACTGTTATCATGATTTATTGACGCAATTCTCCTCCCCATCAGGCAATGTTTTCAAAGACATTATGGCATACGTATTGCTTTTAAATTAGCATGCCAGATGGGCACCAGCAATAGCTCTCCAAGGGGTGTGCTGATCCACTGCAGGGGGTCCAGTGGGTGGAACTAGGGTGTACTGCACAAAGATGCTTCTGGGCTCCAACCCTTCTTCATGAAGGTCTCAGAAGCCTGAGCATTTCTCCACTAGAAGTGTAAGAAGCTGTTCTACTTGGCTATGAATTTCCTTGGCAACCCCATACCATTTCTATGCATACTGTAAACTTGATGGTGGTAGAGACTGCAGTGGAGAAGAGGCTATTTTACCAGTATCTATTATGAAAGGATAAATGTCATCATTTCATAAAATGCATGGCAACTATAGAGTAACAGAGTTAAATTTTTGACTCCCTCCAAAGTTTACTTTGGGAAGCCATTCAGTTATCCCCGAGAATGCGGCCATCAGTAAAATCTAGCTCCATTCAGAGCCATTTTTATAGTCATTTCCAAAAATATCCCTTGACTTTGTGATTGTACTTCCTTTAACACCAGAAGGAAATTGTATTTAGCTTTAGACCTGACCACATTTACTAAACTAGCATCAAGATCTTTAACTGCTTTCAAAAGTCATACTTATACTAAAGGCTTGATAATTTCATGCATTCAGGATATCCAGACGAGTGCTACATTCTCTGAAGAGAATTTTTAAAAAATGAGTCCCAAGAAAGTTTTGAACAATGGAAGGACAACTGAAGTAAAGGCATGGTCTACCAGGTGATTACATTGGCTTTGGTCAATTAGGCTGAAAGCATTTGCACTCCTATGTTTGTAGCTGTTAAAAGACAGCTATATTAGTCCATTTTCACACTGCTATAAATAACTACCTGAGACTAAGTAATTTATAAAGAAAATAGGTTTAATTGACTCACAGTTCCACATAGCTGGGGAAGCCTCAGGAAACTTACATTCATGGTGGAAGGGGAAGCAGGCAGCATCTTACGTGGTGGCAGGGGACAGAAAGAGCAAAATGGGAAGTGCCAGTTTTAAGCCAGCTGATCTCATGAGAACTCATTCACTGTCATGAGAACAGCATGGTGGAAACCACCCCCATGATCCAGTTACTTCTCACCAGGTCCCTTCCTCAACTCCTGGCGATTACAATTTGAGATGAGATTTGATTTGGGACACAGAGCCAAACCACATCAGCGTCTTACCCTATGTAGTTGTCTACTTAGGAAAGTAAGGAGAAAGGGGTGGGTAGTGGGTGCCAACACCTAGAGAGTGGCCAGGTATGTGTCTCTCAGATTCTCTGTCAGATTTTGAGAAGCCTGGTTATGACTGGACTTGTATAACTATCTCCAACCTGTCCCAGTCATGGGCCATTCCAGAAAGATTCTGGAGGCAGACAATGCCTGGATCCTCCCACTTTCTAAAAATGAAATAGAAAATAGATTCCCCTCCACTGGGTTCCTGGGAAGACATCCAGTAGCCCTCTGGGATGGCCTACTGACTGGCTATTGTTATAAAAATAAGCACATACTGTCTCAAGGCATGAATGGAGTCAGGTTGGCTTAACTGGGAAGAAACACAGTGAACCTTGAGAAATCGTATATCCTCTTCCTCTTTAGTTTTCCTTTTGGCAGATTTTCATGGGAATCTGCGTTTATTTGTTGAGGGCAGATCTTTCTGGTCATAGCTAATTGAGAAGGATAAACAGGAGGAAGCGGTAGATAAAATGGGCAGGTAAGATCTCACTGATACATGTGGGTGGGTCTAAAACTTTGACAGCTCAATGCATTTTTATTTGTGGACTTGACATCCTTTCAAAATAAGTTTTAATCTTATAGGGTTTTAAAAGAAGTCGAATGATCAAATATGATGCTGAAGCTAGTATAATGACCAACATAAGCCATCATTTTAAGAGGAAGACGCTGATTAATGGCTTCATATGTTCTTCACATTTTTCACACTTTAGCATTCAGGGGACAGTATCTCATTTTAAACATAAAGCAACCTAAAGGAATAGATGGGAGGCCCATTAGTATTTCTTGACGGTGGAGTGTCACTGAGACTCAGAAAAGTTCAAGGACTTGCCCAAGGTCTCAAGTCTAAGGGGATAAGACTGGGGAATGAAACCACGACTTTTAGCTCCAAACCCACATTGCCTCTGTTCTCTCAAGATAGAGGTTATCTAGCATGCTTTGCCAAATGGAATTTTCTAATCGACTCTGGTCCGAACACAGATGGATTATGTCAAGTCAATGACGTGTCTCTCTTTCAAACAAAACAGTATCCCTCCCACTTGTCCCCTTGTGCGTAGATGGTGGCAAATGATTGTTTGCCAAGCCTTCTACCTCCTCCCTTTCTGTGTTCCATTGAGATCATGGAAATGCAAAGTAAATAACCATGGAGTAAAATGCCTCTGAGAGTATTTATTTAAGAGTATTGTTCCAGGATATGCACAAAGATAAAGACTTTGTGTAATGAATGAGTGACTCCGGAGGCCAAACACCAAGGAGTTATGTTCTGTACCCAGCAGTGTCCTGGCCGGAGTGAGGTCACTATGTGCTCCCTCTGGACATGCCCTTAAAAAAGGATCACCTTGCCAAGCTAAAAGCCAGTCCTGTCAATCACGGGGGTGGGCAGGAGCTCAGGGAAAAGAGCATAGGAACAATTCTGGGTCATTGCTGGTTTGTCAAAATGTCAAGGTGAGAAGCAGGCAAAATGAAATCCATCCAAGAGGAAGCAGCAAGGGACACTGCAGCCCATGTGCGGGGCTCTTCTAGCAGAGAAGAGAACAGGAAGTAAGTATCCTGGAAAGGGCAGGCATGAGTTTAATGACTGTGCCAGATGGCAGGAGGGACCAGGGCAGTGAGAGTGGAATTCTGGAATTGGAAAACCCTGGCAGCAGAGAGCTTGCTCTTCATTTAGTTCCTCAAGGGCCCAGACAAGGAATAGGTTTGGTTCTTGTGTCACACAATGTCTCTGTGAGTGTAGAAAAAGCACTATCTTTTGGGATTTCATTGTAATAGGTTGCAACATCACCCAGATCCCTATAGATGCAACAACCCAAACCATCCAAAGCACTAATAGCGTAATTTGGAAGCATGTCAAATAAAATGCTACAAAGCAGGAAGCATACAAATGTCTCTGCATATTTAATAATTATTGACTTTTTAAATTGGTTTTAAAATAAAAAGATTTCTGGATGAAATACAGATTTAAAAGGATTACTAGAAAGTGTGGCTTGAGTACCCCCACTTCTTTTACATTAATTCTCCACTTTTATGCATTAAGCTCTACCATTCCACTAATTTCCCATAAACATAGATCTGCAGTGCAAATTGTTTTACCACTGAAAATGCCTCAGATGCAATCTCTGGTATAATGAACAGATTTTTTTCATCAACAGCCCTGTTTATTCACCAACTGCATATGAAATAGACTGTAAGGTGCTCGTGAAAAACACAATCAGACGAGACACTGTCTTCTTCAGGGAGCCTGGCTTATTGTTTTACATAATGGGAACATAAAGAATTTCACTTTATTGATATGAGAAAACATTTTATTGCTTTCTCTGGTTTAGCATCTTTACAAAATGTAGTGGATTAGATGCTCCATTTCATTAAAGTAAGATTATTGACCCTGTTTCATGATCGCTTCTGATTCTTGGGGAAAAAATCATCTTCCACATAGCTTTTTGTTAGTTAATTATTATGGTAAGTAGCAATCGTAAACTTAACTTGGAGCTCTCTTTGTAGAAATACATTAAAAAGCATGTATGTTTTTTATTTTTTAAATTATTGTGATGATCAAATCAGGGTAATTAGCAAATGTATCACCTTGAACATGTATCATTTATTTGTGTTAAGAACGTTCAAAATTCTTTCTTCTCGCTATTTAAAAATATATGATAAGTTGTTAACTATAGTCACCCTAAAGTTTCATAGAATGCTAGAATGTGTTCCCCCTGGCTAGCTGAAATGTTGTGTACTTTAACCAATCTCTCCCTCTACCCCTTTCCCTCTCACTTCCCAGCCTTCAATATTCACCCTCTTCTGGGAGATTAACTTCTTTAGTTTCCACATACCAGTGAGAAGTGGTGGTATTTTATCTCTCTGTGCCTGACTTATTTTGCTTAACATAACGTCCTCCAGGCTTATCTTTGCTGCTGTGAATGAGAAGAGTGTTATTCTTTTTTATGACTGAATAGTACTTCATTGTGGATATTTAGCATATTTCCTTTATTCATTTATCTGCTGATGGACAAGGTTAATTTTGTATCTTGGCTATTGTGGATAGTGCTGTAAAAACAAAACAAAATAAAACGCTTGGAAGTGCAGCTATCTCTTTGACATACTGATTTCATTTTCTTTGGATATATAGCCGGTAGTGGGATTGCTGGATAATATGGTTATGATGGTTAACATTGAGTGCCAACTTGATTGGATTGAAGGATGCAAAGTATTGTACCTGGGTGAGTCTGTAATGGTGTTGCCAAAGGAAATGAACATATGAGTGAGAGGACTGGAAGAGGAAGACTCACGCTCTGTCTGGGTGGGCACCATCTAATCAGCTGCCAATGTGGCTAGAATAAGGCGAGCAGGAGAAGATAGAAGGGCAGACCTTCTGTGTCTTCGGCCTTCATCCTTCTCCCGCGCTGGATGCTTCCTGCCCTTGAACATCGGAATCCAAGTTCTTCAGCTTGTGGACTCTTGACTTACATCAGTGGTTTTCTAGGGGCTCTCAGGCCTTCAGCCACAGACTGCAGGCTGCACCATCGGCTTCCCTACTTTGGGGTTTGGAGACTTGGATGGCTTCCTTGCTCCTCAGCTTGCAGATAGCATATGGTGGGACTTCACCTTGTGATCACGTAAGTCAATTCTAATAAACTCACCTTCATATAATCATCTATTAGTTCTGTCCCTTTAGAGAGCCCTGGCTAATACAATGATAGTTCTATTTTTAGTTTCTTGGAGAACTGCTATGCTGTTTTAATTTTTTTTATAATGGTGGTACTAATTTACATTCCTACCAACAGTACATAAGAGTTTCTGTTTCTCTGTGACCTCACTAGCATTTTGTTGTTTTTTTCTGTCTTTTTGATAATAGTCATCCTAACTAAAGTGAGATGATAGATAGCTCATTGTGGTTTTGATTTGCTTTACCTGATGATTAGTCATGTTGAACACATTTCATATACTGTTGGCTATTTGTGTGTCTTCTTTTGAGTGATATCTATTTAGATCTTTCACCCATTGTGTTATCAGATTTTTTTTTTTTTTTTTTTTGCTGTTGAGTTCCTTGTATGTTCTGGTTATTAATCACGTGTCAGATGCATAGTTTTCAGATATATTCTTCCATCCAGTAAGTTGTCTCTTTGCTCTGTTGATTATATCCTTTGCTGTGCAGAATCTTTTTAGTTAGATGTAATCCCATTTGTCTATTTTTGGTTATACTGCCTTGCTTTTGAGTTTTATTTGTAAAAGTTTTTTGCCCCATCCAATGTTCTGAAGCATTTTCCCGATGTTTTCTTCTCGTAGTTTCATACTTTCAGGTCTTATGTTTAAGTCTTTAATCTATTTGCATTTAAGTTTTATATATGGTAAGAAATAGGGGTTAGTTTTGTTTTTCTGAATACAGATACCAGGTTTTCACAATACCATTTATTGTACTGGCTGTCTTTTCCTCACCAAATGTTCCACATGCTTTTGTCAAGAATCAGTTGGCTATAAATACATGTATTTATTTCTGGGTTGTCTATTCTGTTCCATTGATGAATGTGTCTGTTTTTATGCCAGTACCAAAGCATGGTTTTTAGGTATGAAGAGCAAACACACGATATTCTTTTTCTTTTATTTTTAATAGATAGTCATAGTGGGAGAAACTCTTATAGCTCACATGCACTTTTAGAGACTTTCTTTAATTACATGCTGTGTAATTGTTTATGTCAGATGTGTACTGACTCTCAGGTTAGATGGATACCAAAAATACGCCAATTTCCTAGATGAAAAGATTAAAAACATCAGTGTCAGTACTCCCCAGGAAGAGAAAAGTAGTGTGCAAACTAATAGGAGGAATATTTAAGATGCAACACACTTCTCACTGATCCCTCAACTGAAGACATTTAAAAAAAAATAGCAATAGGTTTCATTCAAAGTTTTTGCTAATTGGTATCAAATACAATCTTTTCAGCTTTTCCTCTTCTGTCATAGATCTAAAACAATCTTTTGCTTGTCTCACTCTTGAATGCTCTGTTCCACTTGGATGTGTGCCTGCCTTCAGTAGATAACCCCTCTCCCGCAGCCACAGGCTCTGTGACTGTCAGCCAAGGCCAGCCGGCCAGGGCAGGCTGCCCACAGACCCACAGCTGCAGGACGGGCACTGCTGCTACGGACCCAACAGGAAGCTCCTTCCTTTGACACACCTTGGCTGTTTTTCTGTCTATACTGGGAAAAAGAAAGCTGACCTAGCAACTGGTAACTAAGAAAGATGCTTCACAAAAACATAGAATATATCCCACATGGGTGTTGAGGATAAAACCAAGACATCCCATGTGGAATGCTAGAATAGTCCTTCCCACCTAGTAAGGCCACAGGGCATGCCAGCTACTATTTTCATTATTAGTAGCAGGTGATTAATAATGACAGCAGGTTCTCATTTAATTCCCCAATCTACAGGTCTTAAATTTGAGTGTACATTTAAGTCACTTAGGAAGCTTTATAAAAACACCAATGTCTTGGTCCACTGCTACCAAAGATTCAAATTCAAATAAGATGGAGCCTGGCATGGTTCAAAACCTCCCCGGATGATCTTAACATATAGCCAAGTTTGAGAGCTCACTGATCCAATGCTTGAAGTGAAAATTACTGTCACCTAATTTACGGAGGAGAATACAGAGACCCAGGGAGATTTACTTATTTTTTAAGGCCACACAGCTGAGTGTTAAAGCTATGATTATAACCCTGGCTTTTCTGAGCCCAAAGCTGAAATCCTTCAGGGCAGTAACTCCCAACTGTAGCTGAGTATTAGAATCACTTGGGTATGGATGGATGCCTGGACCTCATTCAACATCAGACACCCTTACTGTCAAAATTTCCCAGATGAATCTATTGTAAAAACCAGATCTGAAATGACCTGAAAAATGACCAACTGTTAAAAGTTGCTGGAATGCATGTTAAACAGTAGCGATTTCATGCTACCACCTAGCTCTACTAAGTCAGTTCATATGAGTTGAGGGCCAAAGATCTGGGTTTAAAATCTAGGCGAAGCTTTTCTATTATTTTTTTTCATACACAGAATTTTGAGAGCAAATGCTCCACATTATGCATCCAAGTATTTACACTTTAGTTGACTCTTCTCTGATTCTCTTTCCTTCTCTTTTCTCTTCCTGTCTTTCACTTTTCTCATCCCCACTACTTCTCCGTGTGTGTGTCTTTGTCTGTATATCTGTGTGTCTATTAAAATAAAATAAAATAACATGACTTACTAGAATAAATTCATTTTCAGACTGAAGGCCTTTAGCAGAAAATTATACATAATTAACATCTATTAGTAAAGTTATCTAAGATGTACAGTCATATATATATATATATATATATATGAAATTTGTTTTAGTTTCTAATTTAATCTGGTTTTATTCTTTCTTCCCTTGGTAATCAGAATAAAATATTAAGGTTTTTTTAAAATTTATATTTCCTGAATTCACTTATACAGAGAACAGAGAAGGACAGGGTTAAAAATGGGGACAGATGGGGAAGTAAAGAAGATGGAACTGAGGAAGCTAAAAAACGAACTGAAAGTAATGAAGCAATTGTTGGAAGAAGGAATAGACGAAGAAAAATTGAATTGTAGACTATTATTCTAAGTGATGTAACTCAGGAGTGGAAAACCAAACATTGTATGTTCTCAGTCATAAGTGGGAGCTAGGCTATGAGGATGCAAAGGCATAAGAATGATACCATGGACTTTGGGGACTCTGGGGAAAGGGTGGGAACGGAGAGAGGGCTAAAAGACTACACATTGGGTACTGTGCATACTGCTTGGGTGATGGGTGTACCCAAATCTCAGAAATCTGCACTAAAGAACTTATTCATGTAACCAAATACCACTGGTTCCTCACAAAACCTACTGAAATAAAAAAATTAATTAAAAAAAAAACAGAAAAAGAAGGGATGGAAAAGAACGAGGGAGTGAAAGAAGGACCTAGAAGAAATGAACTAGAAAAGGGACAGGAAGAAACACGTGATAATTTATTCAGTGTTTACCAAGTTCTTTCTTATTTGATCCTCAAACAACCCTGTGAGGGACGCAAAGCATGTCAGCAATGGCAGGAGTGCTGAGCTCTGACGCTTCCAAGAGGCCCAGGACCTGGCTGTTCTTTCAATTTTGCTTTCTGTCCAACCAATTGTATTAAATGCACTCATGGACATAATTTCTTCCTAAAAGCTGGAGAGACTCCTTGGGAAATACATGCAGAGCCCGAAGGTCGGACAGAACAGGAGCCGTGGCCTCAGAATTTAGCTTTGGCTTGGATGTCTTTACCTGAATGGTCACATAAGGAAAATCCTAACTCAAGCATAAGTCAAGCACATTTTTTGTTTTTTAATTTTCCTTCCCTTGCCTAACTAGGGCCAAAGCTCAAGTTCCAACCAGAGGGCTGCGTCCGTGGCTAGACTTGCAAGGTTGCAGGGCAATGCCATTGCCACCACAGTCAGTGCACGTGGAGGCCACGCTGAGTGGGATGGCTTGGCGGGTATTTGTGTTGCCTACTTTATAACTTACCAGCGGGGCCTGCTCTTTCCTTTGCATGCCTGAGTGGAAAGGTATTCTAAATGTCCTCTCCCTTGTCTCCTCCACTGCTAGAAGTTCAGAGAGGGAGCCATCTGCCTCCAGTAGATTTGCATGGCACATCCTCTACAGCAGTTTTTTTCCCCCATGCACTTAGAAATGTGTGAAGTAGTTCATCCGAGGTTGGACTTGATTTGTTGGTAAGGATAAAAAATGATGACATAATCACCTGGGTCCAGAGCCCAGAGCAGGTGGAGGTCTAGAAGACAAGGTGGACATTAATTTTAACCAAATGGAGCGGAAGGTACGGACTCACAGTTAGAGAAGCTGCAGCACAGGAGATGGAATGGAGTCAACTCGGAGAGAAGAGGCAGCTGCTGTTTAGAGGAAAATGGGAAAAACGGGGAATGAAACAGGGATAAATGTATTGAAATGCTGACATATTCTCAGGTCCAGGCAAAGGAGACACACAGAGAGAGAAATCCTGACCTCCCTCCAGCCGGGGTGATGATCAAAGCTTCTGTTCATGGGCACAGGGTCTTTTTATATGCCTGCGCTTTTCCTAGGCAGAGGACGGTGCATCTTCAGAAAAAACAGTCACAGGATTATCCTGTTTTCTTCCACTTATCTCTAACATGTGTTTTATGGACCAAAAGACGTGTCATCTGAGCAACCCAGGAGTAAAAACAGGGCACAGAGATCCTGCTGTGTGTGCAAGTCTTGGAAATCTGTTTTCCTGAACAAACAAGTTAGTTGAAAGAACAAAGTCTGAGAGTGAATCATAAACTCTTGTTTTGTTAGAGCAGAAACTGTTTTTGAAAACATCTATGTTGGATATTCGGGCACAGATGGTCAATGTAGGACCAGAAATTAATATAAATTTCCAAGAAGGAGTTAGGCCAGCTGACTAGTCTGTTCTGTCTTTTTCCCCCCAATAATTCAAAGGCAAAGATAACAAAAAGTATTCAACACACCGAAAACATTATACACTGTTTAAGACTTCAAGTAAACAGCTTTTGTTAACTCTTGCATAAATACATTTAATAAATGGAAAAAAATCAATTTTAGTATAAAAGAGGCTCAACATGAATTTTGAATTTGGCTAAGCAAAAATTAATGTAAATAATATGGTGGGTATTTTTTGTAATTCCTAAGGCATTATGAATTGGTAAGAAAATTATGTAGCTGAAGAAAATCCTTTGAATTACATTACTTTCTTTACTAAAAGATGATGTTACTTTTTGAATAGGAAAGCAAACCACATTAAATTTTAAAAATCTAAATATTTTGAGGCAATATACTAAAATATTTTCTTTCCAGAGCATTAACATAACTATTGAAAAATCTTCGGACATCTGAATAAAATTTACATGACAACTTAGACATACTTGTTCAGACTGCATAAAAACTGCTTAAATTTTATCTTTCACATTTTATCTGTGAAACTCAACCTAAAAGTTCCACAACTCTTGGAAGATACTTGACTAATTGTAAAAAAGTGGCTGACTTTTAAAATGTTTAAGAGGACTTACTCAAGTAAAATGACAATATTGACTGAAATTTTAGACAAATTACTTCAAAAACAAAACCATAGAAGACTTTCCAAGTTTTAAAATAAGTACATTAATAGAAGTTTCCCACTTTCGGAAAATACATTAAACCATGGTGACTTTCACTGTTTTGGAAATCTCTGAATCAAGCTCTGTGCTCATTTCCATTTTCCCCGGGCAGAGGGACTGACCAATATCAGACTAGAGTAGCATGGATAGAAATACGTAATAGTGAATTGTATTTGATTACTCACAATTTTTTAACTGATTTACAAAATGCTTGCTCAGTTTTGCATCCCAGTTGCACACATGGCCATAACTAAAGATCAATGATATGAAACTACGATCTTAGTCTTACATACTGAGATTTTAAACCAAGTTGTTTCATAATTTCTCATTTTATCATGATTTAGTGTGAACATCACAAACTATTGCGTTCGCCTCCTCTTGTTGAGTACCTACAACGTTCTCAGTAGGCAGTGAATGAGACCAGGGTCTTGGTGAGCATACCCTGCAGGTCAGTGCCCTGAATGAGCAGCACTATGGCTAGGGCACACGTGGTCCCTGTGAAGATGCAGTTAGATGTGGCAGCCATGAGACTGTTTACGGGGCAACAATCCTCCTGGGTCCACATTGCCAAGAATCCAGGCTTTTCCCCCAGAAATGATGTTTTCCAAAAGGGATAGATAAATATCCCTTCCCATCAAGTGGAGAATTTACAATATAACCTGAGAACTATCCACATACGCTCAAGGGCAGTGTCAGCTGAATGCCCAAAGCATGGACCCCTCATAAGAAAGCCTGAGGGCAGGCAGGTCACCAGATAGGTGCTTGGACAGAGCAGCCCCAGGCCTGGGCACCAGGCACGAGTGGCTGAGAGAGCAACAGGAGCAGCAGCAACTAGGAGGCAGGTGCTTCACAGGCAACCAGTGAATTAGTCTGTTCTCAGGCTGCTATAAGGACATACCAGAGACTAGGTAATTTATAAAGGGAATAGGTTTAATTGACTCACAATTATGCAGGGCTGGGGAGGCCTCAGGTAACTCACAATCATGGTCGAAGGGGAAACAACCATGTCCTTCTTCACATAGTGGCAGGAAGGAGAAGAATGAGAACTGAGCAAAGTGGGGAGGCCCCTTATAAAACCATCAGATCTCGTGAGAACTCACTCACTATCCCAAGAATAGCATGTGGGAAACTGCCCCCATGATCCAATTACCCCCCACTGGGTCTCTCCCATCACACGTGGGGATTGTGGGACCTACAATTCAAGGTGAGATTTGGGTGGGGGCACAGCCAAACCATATCAACCAGTTATCCATGGGCAAGTGTAAGAGGAAAGAAGCAAAACAGAGAGGGATCTCCAGGGACAGGCAGGTAGATGAGAAATGCCTTCCCAATTTCGTTTATCAGTAGACATGTGCTCTGTTTCCTCAGAGCATAGCCTAGAGCAGGAGCACACAGGAAGATGGCACACAGGCACAGGATTGTCCCGAAGTGCAGCTTGGAGTGGCAAATGGGACTGTATAGAGAGAAGCCTCCTCTGCCTGGGGACTATAGGAGTTCTTTGCTGGGGAAAACATTTCGAATTCTACTGTAGAGGATAAGAAAAGCTTTCTAGATGTAAATTTAAAAATTAAGTATATTCTTGGCATGAGTCAGTCAGAGAAAAAGGGACACCAAATACAGAGTGAGAATTTCAAGGTGACAGAAGCACAAGTATCACGTGAGGGTGGGATGGGATGGGGAGAGATGAGGTTCACAGGGGAGTTTGGTGAAAGACTGTAAAGGACGTCGTGACTGATCATCATGTGAGGGTGGGATGGGATGGGGAGAGATGAGGTTCTCAGGGGAGTTTGGGGAAAGACTGTAAAGGACGTCGTGACTGATCATCACGTGTGGGTGGGATGGGATGGGGAGAGATGACGTTCTCAGGGGAGTTTGGGGAAAGACTGTAAAGGATGTCATGACTGATCATCACATGAGGGTGGGATGGGGAGAGATGAGGTTCTCAGGGGAGTTTGGGGAAAGACTGTAAAGGACGTCGTGACTGATCATCACGTGAGGATGGGATGGGATGGGGAGAGATGAGGTTCACAGGGGAGTTCGGGGAAAGGCTGTAAAGGATGTCATGACTGACCATGGTATTTGGAATTGCTTCTGTAAAACATGGTGTGTGTGTGTGTGTGTGTGTGTGCGTGTGTGTGCGTGTGCATGTGCGTGCGCACATGTGTGTGGTTGTATCCATGCTTATGCACTAACTGAGATCAGAAGCGAGATGGAGAAGCAGCCCTTGAAACATAAGAATTTCAACTTTGGATGTCTTCCATTTGAAATGCTGTGAGACCCCTGTATAGAGATGTCCAGAATGCAGATGGAGTTACAAGTGTAAGGAAATCTCTGACAAAATATGGACCCAGAGCTTTCAAGGCTGACACAGGCAAACCCATACCCCTGAAGAGAGGGTGGCAGGGGCTGGGGCTGGCTCACTGCCTTCTGAGACTCCTCTATTCCTCAGAGAGGCAAAGTTACAACTTCTTACCCTAACCTGGTCATGCCCACAGTGACGATGCACATTTTCCATGTCACTTTATGGTATAGCTAAACAGAGTTTGGGCCATGTAAACAGGCATAACTCAGGTGAATTAAGGACTTGCCAGAGAATATTCCTCAGAGATTTCCATTTAAAAATAATCACTGCAGCTAATCAGCTTCACAAACACCACATAATATTGTCATTGATCCTCAGACACATGTTGATGTTTTAAATTTTTGCATATATGAAGAGCGTGTGCATCATCCAGGCGTTGGTGGCCAGGAGCACTCATGATGGAGTTGGCAGCTGGATGTGGTGGCTTACGTCTGTAATCCCAGCACTCAGGGAGGCAGAACCTGGTCTCCACTTGAGACCAGGAGTTTGTGACCAGCCTGGCTAACACTGTGAAATCTCGTGTCTGCTAAAAAAAAAGAAAAAAGAAAAAAAATTAGCTGAGCATGGTGGCACATGCCTGTAATCCCGGCTATTCGAAAGGCTGAGGCAGGAGAATCACTTGCACCTGGGAGGTGGAAGTTGCAGTGAGCTAAGATTGCGCCATTGCACTCTAGCCTGGGTGACAAGAGCAAGACTCCCTCTCAAAAAATAAATAAATAAAATAAAATAAATCACACAGACAAAAATCTCATCATGTTTTAAGAAAGTTTATGAATTTTTATTGGGCTACATTCAAAGCCATCCTGGACCACACATGGCCCATGGTCAGTGGGTTGGACAAGCTTAACGAATGGTGTCTGGGATTCACTACACTGCAGGTGTACTCTGCTGTCCTTATAGATCCTCAGGAACCAGTGTCTAAGGAGACAAGAGACATTACACCTAATTGATTATGAAACTCATTTTTAAGTAATTGTTGGTAGTTTCTATGTACAGAGAAAGAAGAATCTAGAAAATCCTGATTACAAAACAGAACTTTCTTTTACGCACACAGATATCACCTCATCCTAACTTCTGCCTGTTCATCTTCCTTGAGGACAGTAACACTGAATGCAATACCAGGGCTTCGCTACAGTAGCAGAGAGGTTATTTGATTTTCTTGAGTTCTGGAACTTGAAGAGGTTCTGCAGCTGGAAGTTTGGATTGAGACCCACGAGCATACAGAGGCAGCTGGAGCCACAGGAGGGAATATGCTCACTGACTTAGGAAGGTAGACATTAGAAGAGAGACAAGGTCAGAACTCTAAGGTGGATTATTTTCCACAAAACAATAGTCTTGAGAGTATGGAGAAGACCATGAGTAAGGAGCAAAGAGAAGACAGTGACCTTGTCTTGATGGATCAGCCTCCACATGATGAGGGCTGGGGGGCCAAGCCTGCACTCATACCTGCACTCAAACACACATGGATTGTTTGCAGTTAGCAGTGATGACTATTTTCACTCGTAGATCATATTGACAATATATGAAGTTGCCCTCGATGATTTTGCCATTTATTATAACACTTTAACTTTTAAAGAATGTACATCTTTTCTTTTTCTAAAAGTGGGGAGTTAAGTCATCAGATAAACAACAATAACAACAACAAAAACAAGATAAAACAAAAAGAATACCCCACCAAATGAAAAATTCAAATCAATGGAAGTCAAGCAAGATGAAGCAGCTCAGTGCATGTTAGACACCCAACTTTAAGCTTTGTGGGCAGCCACAGGAAAGCAGTAAATACAGCACTGTATCAACTCCACTGTAGAAGCTTGGGCATACAGAGCAACCCTCAGGAGAGAACTTTCCTCTTCCCATGCCCCTCACTGACCTGGCAGCCTCAGATGACTGAGATGCACACTCTTACCACAACCATTTCACGGTACACATATAAATAGTATTCATCTGCATACAGCGTGAAGTAACCTTTCATACAAGTCAGATGTAATATGGAGGTGTTATTTTATTAAAATGTTAATTTTACCTAGTTTTTGATTTGGCCCAAAGTTGGAACTTAGACTCTCTAGATTGTGGCATCCTTTAGATTATCTTGCTCAAGTGTTGTTTGGTGGAAATCAGGCTTTGGCTAGCAGCTGGATGACAGAAGATGACAATTGTATTCATTCGCTGGAATACAGATTGCTTTAATTGCTGATTAGAGACAGAGACATAGACCTTGGGCAGCCACATAAGAATAGGTAGAGCTTCTTTCCTTAAAAAAAATCAGGGAACCCAGTAGGAAGTCTACGCTATGGGGCACAGAGGTGGAGTGGAGGAGTAGCTAAAGGCAAAGCCGTAATTGTTCTCCAAAAGCAGTGTGGGGTCTGTTGCACCGTGTGAACACATATTCACTCTGCTAAGGACTCAGAGCTCCCCACCACCTAGCAGTGCTTCTCTGTGTTGTCCCCTGACCATCTCCACCCTATTAACTGCAGTACTTGTGAATAACGCAGGTTCCTGGGTCCTACCCAAGACCTGATAAGTAGGAATATTGACAGGCAGATGACTGAAGGATTTACAAATATGCAGTTTAATGTGTTCCCCAGTTATTTTCAGACATTTTGAAATTTGGTAACTACTTCCCAAGAAGGGTTTCACTTGGAAAAAAAAATCTCAGAGCTAGTGTTGCCAGTTATACAGGGAAGAAAGAATCATCCCTTCCTTCTATTCCTTTTTTCTCTTCCTATCCTATTTTTCTTTCTCCCTTTCTTCCTTGTGCATTTATTGAGGGACTGCTATATCAAGGGCCCCACGTGAAGTACTGAGGCTACAGAAATGCATAAGCTAGTCATCTGCCCCAATCCACGACTTCCAATACAACTGAAGGGAAGAACTAACTACAAGAGAGATCATTTAGAATGAACTGAAATAACCTGCTTTGCAGGATTATTTGATGTTTATCATTTTGCTGTTGGAGAAAATCCACTATGCATATCTCTTCTTAACTGGTGAATATTCAGCTCATCTTTTCAGTATAAGATATAAAGGAAGGTCACTTGTTTCTTGTAACCCTTCTGTATACCTGACAGGTGGGAGTGTAAATTAGTTTAACCACTGTAGAAGACAGTGTGGAGATTTCTCAAAAATATAGTACCAGAAATACCATTTGACCCAGCAATCTCATTACTGGGTACATATCCAAAGGATTATAAATCATTCTACTATAAAGACACATGTACACATATGTTTATTGCAGCACTATTCACAATAGCAAAGACTTGGAACCAACCCAAATGCCCATCAGTAATAGACTGGATAAAGCAAATGGGGCACATATATACCACAGAATACTATGCAGCCATAAAAAAAGGTGAGTTCATGTCCTTTGCAGGAACGTGGATAAAGCTGGAAACTATCATTCTTAATAAACTAACACAGGAACAGAAAACCAGACACCGCATGCTCTCACTCATAAGTGGGAGCTGCACAGTGAGAACACATGGACACAGGGAGGGGAATATCACGGGAATAACCCGTGAGAGGGCCTCTCACAGGTTGGGGGACTAGGAAAGGCATAGCATTAGGAGAAATACCTAATGTAGATGATGGGTTAATGGGTGCAGCAAACCACCATTGCACATGTATACCTATGTAACAAATCTGCACATTCTGCACATGTATCCCAGAGCTTAAAGTATACAAAAAATCCTGAACTGATTATGTTTCAAGTTCCTGTTTAAAGACCGTCACTTAATATACGTTGCATCAAAACTTTTAAAATTCAGATGCTTTCTTCTTAAACTGTAATATAGAATCAGTGGTTGGGAAACATAAATCTCACTAAATGAGTCTTTCTGAAACTACTTGGCTCAAAAACTCACTTGGCTCAAAAAGAAGAGGGGAATTACATAACTTAAGCTTAAGGTAGGGGTGTTTGTCATGAGAAGTTAATGCTGAATTCTTGTAATACACTACTCGTAGACTTCAGAGATTCGGCCAACAGCAGGCACTTTTTCCATGCCCATTTTTTTCCAGGCACAGTCTGAACCCTGGTTATTCAAGGCTGAATAATACAAAGTCCTCCTTACAGAGTTCAGGACCCAGCAATGGAGGCCAGATCAGGGCGAGCTGAACAGGTGCATCCATTGCTCCTCCAAAATTTCTCTGTAGTTTATAATCACTTTTTAGAGTTTATTTTATATTTTTCCATAGCAAGTTCTTTTTCTTTCAGTTTTTTGAGAGGGTCAGATGAAACTTAACGTTTATCTTTTTTCCAGTCTTACTCTTTTTCGTTATTTTTATTAAGTAATAATTGTATGTATTGATAGCGTACAACATATTGTTTTGATAGATGTATACATTGTGGAATGCCTAAATAAAGTTATTTCAAAGTATGCATTGTATCACATACTTTTTTTTGTAGTGAGAACACTTACAATCTGTAGTAGCATTTTTCAGATATGTAATATGTTGTTTTTAACTGTAGTCACCATGTTGTACAACAGATATCTTGAATGTATTTCTTCTGTCTACCTAGAATTTTGTATCCTTTGACAAACATCTCAATTGCTTCGCCCCCCAGCTTCTGGTAACCACCATTTTATTGTTTCTATGAGCTTGGCTTTTTTGTAGATTTCACATATAAGTGAGATCATGTGGTCTTTGTTTTTCCATGCTAGGCTTACTTCTTCTAACACAATGTTTTCCCGGTTCATCCATGTTGTCACAAATGACAGAATTTCCTTCTTTTGAAAAGCGAAATAATATTATATTGTCTCTACAAAAAATACAAAAGTTTGCTACGCATGGTGGTGCATGTGTGTAGTCCCAGCTACTCAGGAGGCTGAGATGGTGGGATTGCTTGAGTCTGGGAGGATGAGGCTGCAGAAAGCCAAGATGACACCGCTGCACTCCAGCCTGGGCAACAGGGCAAGACTCTCCCTCAACAGGGGAAAAAAAAGATAGACGATAGAGCTGTATTGTGTATACATCCCACATTTTCTTTATCCCTTCACTTGCTGATAATCAATTAGGTTGCTTACATATCTCGGCTATTGGGAATAATGATAAACTCAATGTGGGAATGCTGATATCAATTTTTTTTTATACATTCCCAGAAGTGAAATTGTTGGATCATATGGGAATTCTGTTTTTAGTTTTTTGAGGTGTTGTCATACTATTTTCCAAAATGGCTAAACTAGTTTACACTCCCATCAACAGTGTACAAGCGTTCTCTGTTCTCCCCGTCTTTATCAACATTTGTTATCATTCACTTTTTTGATAATAGCCATTCTATCAGGTGTCAGATGTTATCTCCTTGTTCTAATTAGCATTTCCCTGACGATTAGAGACACTGACTTTTAAAATACATCTGTTGGCTATTCATATCTCTTCTTTTGAGAAATACCTCTTAAGATTCTTTTCTCAATAAATTTTTATTTATTTATTTATTTTTATTTTTATTTATTTTTTTGTCATTGAGTTGTTTGAATTCCTTATATACTTTGAATATTAGCCCATTATCAGTGTATGGCTTACAAATATTCTCCCTCATTTCATGGGCTGTCTTTTCACTCTCTTAATTGTTTACATTGCTGCACAGAAGCTTCTTGCTTTCATGTAATCCTGTTTGTCCATTGTTGCTTTCATTGTTGTATTTTTGGAGTCCTATCCAAGAAATCATTGCCCAGACCCATCTCATGTCTTCCATCTTATATTTTCTAGTAACTTTACAGTGTCGGGTCTTATATTTAAGTTGTTTATCTTTTTGAGTTGACTTTTCTATATAGTATGAAATAAACATCCAATTTCATCCTCATGCATGTAGATATTCAATTTTCCTAACACCATTTATTGAAGAGACCACTCTTTCCCCATCATGTATTCTTGGCACCTTTGTTGAAATTAATTGACTATGCATGTGGAGATTTATTTCTGGGCTCTCTATTCTGTTTTACTGGTCTGTATGCTTATTTTTATGCCAGTACCATGCTCTTTTGGTTATGATAGCTTTATTATATATTTGGAAATCAAGCAGTGTGATACCTCTAGCTTTGTTCATTTTGCTCAAGATTGTTTTTGTTATTAAAAGTCTGTTGAGGCTCCATACAAGCTTTATAATTTTTTCCTATTTCTGTGAAAAATGTCACTGTTATTTGGTAGAGATTGCATTAAATCTGTAAATTGCTCACAACTTGTTAAACCTTTTAACAAAATAATCCTCTGATTCATGAACACAGGATATCTTTTCATTTATTTTAGTCTTCTTCAGTTTCTTTCATCAGCATTTTATAGTTGCAATGTACAGGTAATTTGCCCTTTTGGCTAAATTTATTCCTCTTTATTTGTTTGCTGCTACTATGAATGGGATTATTTTCTTAATCTTTTTTTCCTGAATAGTTTGTTGTTAGGGCGTAAAATCTCCTGCTAAAAAAAATAAAATGCTACTAATTTTTGTATATTGATTTTGTATCCTGCAACTGTATTGAATTTATTACTTTTATCAGTTTCTTTTTTTTTGACAGAGTCCTTAGAGTTTTCTATATATAAGATCATGTCATATGAAAACAGAAACTTTAACTTATTCCTTTTCAATTTTGGTGCTTTTTAATTCTTGTTCTTGCCTAGTTTCTCTGGGCTAGGACTTCCAGTACTACGTTGATGGAAAGTGGCAAAAGTGGACATTCTTGTTTTGTTCCTCTCATGGAAAAAGATTACAGCTTTTCACTATTGAGTATGATGTTAGTTATTGGCTTGGTATATACGGTCTTTATTGTGTTGAAGTTTTTCTGTTTCTAATTTGTTGAGAGTTTGTATCATAAGAGATTGTTGTATTTTTTTGGATGACTTTTCTGCATCTGTTGAAAGGATCATATGATTTTTTTGTTAATGAGAGGCATTGCATTTATTGATTTGCATATGTTGAACCTTCCTTGCATCCTAGGAATAAATTTCACTTGATGATGGTGAATAATTTTTCATGTGCATTGAATTAGGTATTTTTGCTGTGGATTTTTGCATGTATGTTCTCTAGGGTTATTGGTCTGTAATTTTCCTTTCTTCTAGTTTTCTTGTCTTTGGCTTTGGTATAATTGTAATGTTGGCCTTGTAAAATTAGTTTGGAAATATTCCTTTTATTCAATTTTTTGAGACAGTGTGAGAAGAATTTCTTTAGTTTTTCTTTAAATGTTTGGTAAAAAAATTCTAGCTTTTCTTTAAATGTTTTGTAAATTCATCAACAAAGCCGTTACATTCTGAACTTTTCTTTGATGGGAATATTTAATTACATATTTAATTTTTTATCTGTTATTTGTTCAGATTGTTGATTGCTTCATGATACAATCTTGGTAAGTTGGATGGGTCTAGGAATTTATCTGTTTTTTCCAGGTTATCCAATTTTTTGATGAATAACTGTTCATAGTAGTTTCTTACGGTCCCTTGCATTTCCATGGCATCAACTGTAGTATTTTCCCATTTTGTTAATTATTTTGTTGTTGTTTTGTAAATTCTTTTTTTTATGCATTTGAAAAACAAGATCAATGGCATGAGACAATTTATGAGCCATGTTCTGCCAGAAGATAAAGGAGCTTTTTAATATGTCTTTTCTAAAAAACCAAAGTATTATCGAAAATTACTTTTCTTTTCTTTTTTCTTTTTAGAAAGAAAGAAGAATAAAAGAGAAAAAAGAGAAAGAGAAAGGGGGAACGAGAACGAGAATCTTGCTCTATTGCTCAGGATTTCATTTAAATCTGTAAAATGCTTATGCAGTTACTAAAAGGTGATTTATTTCCTATTATGTGATCACTTTTAGAATAGGTATTATATAATATTGAAAAAAATATATGTTTTGTGGATATGGGGTGATAAGTTTTGAAAATATTTTTTAAATTTGCTTGTTCCAGGTCTGTGTTCAAATCGTGTTTTTTGGTTTTTTTTTTCTGGTCTCCATTAAATTGGTAGATCTTCATCCGTCCCTTTTTGTTAAGTCTTTGTGTGTCCTTGCCAATAAGAAAGGTCTGAATATAGCATACAAAGGGGTTTTAACTTTTTATTCAGTTTGTCTAACTGTATGTTTTGATTGGGGCATTTAATCCGTTTAAGTTTAGGCTTAATATTGATATATGTGAGTTTAATACTGTTTTTTAAGGCTAACTAGCTGTTTGCCCGTTAGTTGATGAAATTCTTCATTGTTGTAATATTCTTTACTTTTTGGGAAGTTTATAAGATAACTGATGCTAGTTGTTCCTTTCTGTGTATAGTACTTCTTTCAGAAGTTGTTGTAAAACAGGCCTAGTGGTGATGTAATCTCTGAGTTCTTGCTTGTTCGCAAAAAATTTTATTTTTCCCTCACTTGTAAAACTTAGTTTGGCTGGATATGTAATTCTAGGTTGAAAGCTTTTTTTCTTTAAAGATGTTAAATGTTAACCCCCACTCTCTTCGAGCTTGTAGAGTTTCTACTGAGAGATCTGCTATGAGTCTGATAGGCTTCCCTTTATGGGTAACCTGGCCTTTCTCTCTGGCTGCCCTTAATATTTTCTCCTTTATTTCAATCCGAGTAAATCTGACAATTATGTGTCTTGGGGTTGGTCTTCTTGAGGAATATCTTTGTGGGGTTCTCTGTATTGCCTGGAGTTGAATATTGTGCCTTGCTAGTTTAGGAAAATTTTCCTGGATAATATCCTGAAAAATATTTTCCAGCTTGGATTCATTCTCTTCGTCACTTTCAGGAATACCTATTAAGCGTAAAGTAGGTCTTTTCACATGGTCCCATATTTCCTGGAGATTTTGCTCATTTCTTTTTATCCCTTTTTCTCTGATCTTATCTTCACATTTCATTTCATTAAGTTGGTCTTCGACCTCTAATATCCTTTCTTCTACTTGATCAATTCGACTGTTAAAACTTGTGCATATTTCACGGATTTCTCGTATTGTGTTTTTCAGCTCCATTAATTCATTTATATTCCTCTGTAAATTGTCCATTCCCATTAGCATTCCGTCAAACCTTTTTTCAAAGTTATTAGTTTCTTTGCATTGGGTTAGAACATATTTTTTTAGCTCACAGAAGTTTCTTATTAGCCACCTTCTGAAGCCTGACTCAGTTAATTTTTCGCACTCGTTTTCCATCAGGCCTTGTTCCATTACTAATGAGGAATTAGTATCCTCTGTAGAAGGAGAGACATTCTGATTTTGAGTGTTCTCAGTTTTTTTACCGTGGCTTCTTGGCATCTTTATGGTTTTATCCACCTATTGTCTCTGTAATTACCAACTTTCAAATTAAGTCTCTGAATGGACGTCCAGCTTGTTGATTCCCAGCTCCGGAATCTATGTAATTTTCACTGCGGTGACCCACAATGCTGGCTAAAACAGCAGCGTTGAAATTCGTGGTGCTTTTCCGCCTGGGGGTCTCCAGTGTGGCTTCCCTCTTCAGTCCCTTTTTCAATCAGCTGAATGGACTGCTCTGCCTTCACAGAGCTCCAAACATCATCCAAAAGGAGACCCAGTCCCGTTTACTCCGCACCAAGAGCTGCCGGGCAGAGGTGCTGGCAAAACAGCTGCGCCAGCCAAAAGTGTCGCGCTGGCGACCCATGGGGCTCCTCCGCTGTGAATACCCTGGTCCGTGGGCAGCAAAAATTGGTCGGTAAGTGTGGCGTCCACTCGCTCTCTGCGCTTTCACTGGGAGCTGCAATCCTGAGCTGCTAGTAATCAGCCATCTTGGATCTCTCTCCCCGTTTTGTAAATTTTTTTGCTCTTTCTTCCACTTTTGCTGCCTTTTTCTGTGATTAAATTATTTTCTCTAGTGGTATGCTTTCATTCCTTACTTTTAATGTTCTGTGTATCTAATATAGGTTTTTGCTTACTATGAGGTTTACCTAAAACAGCTTACACTTCTGACAGGCTATTTTAAGCTGATAATAACTTAAATTTGATTGCATGAAATAGCTATACTTTTACCCCCCATCCCACACTTCATGTTTTTGTTGTCACAATTTACATAATTTTCTATTGAAAATACCCTAATTCATTAGGGCTGTATACTTTAATAGTTTTCCATTAACTTTCATATTAAAGATTTAATTGATTTACATACCACTATCACATTATTATTCTGAATTTGACTCTGTACTTGCCTTTACTAATGGGTTTTACATTTTTATGTGTTTTTGTGTTACTAATTAGTGTTCTTTTATTCCAGCTTGAATAATTTTTTTTAGAATTCATTGTAAGATAGGTTTAGTGGTGGTGAACTCCTTCATCTTTTCTACATCTGGGAAGGTATTTATCTTTCCTTCACTTCTGAAGGACAACTTTGCTGTGTATACTATTCTTAGCAGCTTTTTTTCCTCAACACTTTGAGTATATCCTCCCACTCCCTCATGACCTGTAAGTTCTCTGCCAAAAAACATGCTACTAGTCTTATTGGAACCCCCTTATATGTTATTTGCTTATTTTCTCTGGTTGCTTTTTATAATCCTCTCTGTCTTTGATTTTTATGATTGGAATGTAATATGTCTTGGTGTAGACTTGTTTGGATTGAATCTTACTAAAAACCTCTGACTTTCTATAACTGAGTATTTATATCTTTCCACGTATTTGAAATGTTTCTGTTATTATTTTTTAAAATAATCATTGTACTCTTTTGTCTTTACTCCTCCTTTAACTCCTATAACTCAAACATTTGCTCTTTTGATGTTATTTCATAAATCTCATAAAATTTCTTCATTCATCTTCATTCTTTCTCCTCTGACTATATATTTTCAAGTAAGCTGTCCTCAAGTTTATAAATTCATTCTTCTGCTTGATCAGTTCTACTCTTGACAATTTCTATTGCATTTTTCTTTCATTCATTATATATTTAAGTTCCAGGAATTTTGTTTGAATTTTTAAAATAATTTCAATCAGTTAAATTTCTTGTTTTGGTTATTTATTATTTTTCTGGTTGTATTGAATTGTTTCTCTGTACTTCCTTTATGCTTGCAGAGCTTCCTTAAACCAATTATTTTGAATTCTTTGTCACACAGTTTGCATATCTCCATTTCTTTGGAGTCAGCTACTGAAAGATTATTGTGGGGTGTTTTGGTGATGTTATGTATCTTTATTCTTTTTTAATGTTTCTTGTTGCCTTACATTGATTTCTGAACATTTGGTGAAGGGATCACCTCTTGAAGACTTTATGGGTTAATTTTGCTGTGTAAAATATTTCCTTGTAGAAGGCTTGAGAGTGTTTGCTGTGGTGTGCAAGGGTTCTGTCACTGGTCTGGTGAGGGCACAGCTGTGTATTCTCTGAGCAGTTCTGTCAGCTGAGGTCAGTGTTGATGAAAGTTACAGGGATTCTCGGGGACTAATGCTGTGGGTGTTCATGGTGGTGGTGAGAGTTGATGAGATCTTTAGTGGCAATGGCTGCTAATGTCCTCCAGATCTCTTTGTCTCTCACTACTGAAGTTGTGGCTGAAGCGATCACTGTTGGTACTGGGTCTGGCTGTGGGTTTGCCTGTGATAGTGGTGGCATCGGTGTCTGAGGAGTGCCACCTGTGGAGTGACCATGGTGCTGAGGCCTGAAGCATAAGTCTACATGGAAGGACTCTGGCTCCAGGGGACAGGGGACAGTAATGCCATTGGTGCCCAGGGTGCAGGCAACCCTTCTGCTACTGCATTGGTAATGTTTGTGAGAGATGAATGTCTGTGAAACAGCTGGGAAGCTGAGAACAAGAGTACAGGTGTATGCAAAGTTACAGTGGTTCTGGGATTGGGGTGAGGCTTAGTTATATATGGCAGCTGAGCTAGTTCCTTGAATATAGATATGAGCATCAAGAGCTTGGCTCTAGGGCTAGGGTGCCAGCTAGCTCACTTTGGTGATAGCTGTGGTGTCTGACACATGGGCAGAACCAGCATTGTCACAGAGCCTGGGTCTGGAATATGGGTACTTGTGAGAAAGTGAGGCTCCAGAACTAGAACATGGGAGGACTTGGGAGAGGTGGTGGCCCCTTTCTTAAAGCAGCTCATCATCAGCTGCTTCTTGGAGGAGGAGGGATATGCAGGCACATCTCCCTCTCTGGGGTTCCTTGGTGGAAATGGATACAGATTACTTCAATGGCAAAAGATGTTGGTGTCCTCTGTGGAGCAGGACACTGGGGACCATGGTGGCTTCCACTGTGTCTGATGCCAATAGCTTCTGCCTTTCTTCTTTGCTCTTAATGATCTCCTGGCATCTCAGGGACACCAATCTCACCAAATAGACTTTCTATTTGAATCTTTTTTTTTCTCTCCACTGTGTTGCTGAAGATTCTTTAATAGTCCCTTGAACCCTCTCTGGGCTGATTTGGTTTGTGAGTAGCTGTCTAGTTTTGTTTATTTCTGGGAGGATGAAGGCTGGTGTCTTCATACTCTACCATCTTGGTCTTTCTTACTCTCAATTTAGTTTCTTGAGCTTATTTTTTCTTCTTTTCTCTGTCCCCTTCTCTCCCTCTTCAAAGTTAGTATAAGTGCAGAGGCATTGGCTGTATTTGCAAGTTGGAATGGTCTCCAGGTTGAAGGCAATTGGCTTGTTTGGGGGCATTTATGACTAGAGTGATGCTTTCTTATTTTAGCTTGGCTTGGAAATGCCAGGACATCCCTGGTTGTAGTCTGGTATTTCTATTTGTGTTGAAAGGAAATACTGAGGTTTCAGAAGTAAAACTTCAAACTGTGACCAAATACTTAAAAGTTGACAATTATCCTAATCATACAGTGTATATATTGTGATAGGAGGCCAGGGGTGAGCTTGGGACTGCTCAGGCTTGTATATCTCTGTATTAAAATATGCCTGATGATCAGGTCTATAGAGGAAAATTCTTCTTTGGCAGGTTTTGATATTTATTCCTTTCTCCTTATACCCAATTCCAATATACTTCCTCCAAACTGTAACATAAATATTGAGGCACCTGGTTGCTTTCATGATGGACACAGTACCCTTTTTTCTCTTTATTTATTCTGTCTTCACTCATTTTTTAAAATTTATTTAATAAATATTGTGGTGACCTTTTATGTGCCAGGCAAATGCATTATGCCACTGGCACATGATAGTATGGTTGTACTAGTTGTAAAGTATTCCTACTTTGAGTTTTCCAGGTCCACCTTCTGCTCAGCTACTATAGAAGATAGCATGGTCCCAGTGCAACCCATAACCCCAAATATCTCTTTACAGTAGCACTATGTAGATTCCCACAAATACGTTTCCCACATCTATTCCTGTGTCCTTCACATAAAGAAAACTGAATGCATGAAGGTTTGGGGTTGTGCTGCTGCCAACACCAAAGATAGATGCTGCTTTTCAGAGCAGAGGGGATATGAGGCAGAAACACTTAGATAAAAGAAACGACAAATTAATTAGCTTGTCAAATTCTTCTTTTCAGAGAGAACAGATGCAATAGACTCTTGCATAATGAAGTATCATTCCTCAGCAACGCTGAGCACCTAGGTGTTCTTCCTTTTCTTCATACACTAAATTTCATTCTGAAGGTATTTGTGAATTAGCACACATTTTACAACAGTTGTGTGAGGTGGACTGAGTAACATTTTGTAACATTAAGTAAGTCAAATTGTTCTTAAATTTCTTTACGTGAAATTTTTTTACATGGAAACTTGTTGGATACTGAACACAAAATTGTAAATTTTGAGAATAAAAGTAATAAGAGTTTTATTAAATTTTCAAAAGGGTATTTTCACTTATTTACATATTTTGGTGTAAAATTTTGTTATTCATTATCATGATTTGAATTTTGCATGATTATCATAAAGAAGATTCATGAGCAAATAATCTTCAAATGAACTTCTATATAGACTGTTCTGACCAGGAACAACATACTTCTATTTTTGGCTTAATTTAAAATTATCTTGCAGTGAAAAACTTGAAAGAAGGATTTTAAAAATACTTTGTGAACCTAGTTACTGATTTAACTAAAAATTGCTTTGTAAATTGTAGTCATTTATATGATGAAATTAAAATGTTTTTATATTTTTTGTAACAACAATAATTCATCCTATAAAAACTTACTACAATGTTTGAATGCTCAATGTAATGCTCATGGCTTATTTTCAAATTTACAAATTACTTTGTGAATTTTGTCAAAATACCAGTGTCTATTGCTTCAGCAGTGTGATGTTTTTCCAATATAAAATAACAAAAAACTTCCTACCAAAATTTAAAAGCTATGCTGTCCCCCTAAAATTGCTTACTTTGTGTCAGTAGAATACAAATTATGTGGAAAAATCTTTATTATAGCCCCCTAATTAGTGAATTTTCTAAAATAAAGGCAAGAAAAAATTGTATGAAACATAACTTATGAGTTTTGTATGTAACTATTTTGCTACTTATCTAAACCTCTCCAGACCAACGAGACAGTTAGGTCTATGCACATTCAATTTATTTTGCAATTATAAAGATATGCTTACCCAGTTAGAAGGGAGATGATACTTTATTCAGTAGTTTGTTAGTTTGGTTTACACCTTTTAAATATGGAGATGCAGGCCTTGATCAGTACTCGTACACCTGTTTCTGTGGTGTTTCACACAGGTAAAGTGAACACGCAGCCACAGCCTTCCTTGGCATTGACATTTGTCTCGGGTTCTCAGGCTTGTTTGCGGGAATTGTTGGGGAGAGTATTTGAAGGATCAGTTGTCCACTGAGCTTTTCAATGAAAATAATTCTGCTGTTGAAAGGACCACTATGTTTCCCACAATTTTTCCTGTAGCTTTTTGGTTCAGTTGTCATCTAAGGGTAGCAGTGTTTGAAGAGATAAGGAAGCCAAGATAGAGTTAATCTAGAGATGTAATAATCCATCCAGAAGTGATGTCAACATTCCAAGCATCCCCTTTAGTTTCCCGTTTTCATAGAAAGATAACAGATTGTCAAAGGCAAAAGAAAAAAAAAAAGAACCTCATGAATTAGGACTCAGAAATTTGACATTGGGAAACAAGGTGGAGGGAGAAATGAATTTCCTCTGTCAGCGAGGCACCCTTTGAAGGTACCAGTACTATCAGAGAGCACAGTACCTAACACATAATAGGTATTCAGTGAATGTACTCCTTAATCAACAAATAGCAGAAAGAGTGAAATGGACTTCTTATACATGTGTATAACCACACGGAATAACTGAAATAATTAAATCCTGAGACAGCCTTGAAATTGTCTTGATGCTAAAGGTGAAGTGAGAAACTGTGTAGCTCAGGCAATTTGACATTTCTCAAGGTAACCAGTTCTGTGTGACAAGTGTTTTATTAGGACCAGGGTTGAAGAATACAACCTTGTTCTCAGTTGTCACTGCCCCTGGAGACTACTAACCTCCTAAAATAGAGGAGAAAGTAGGTGATGCATCAAAACATATTTTCTTTTATTTTTCTGCATCTTCTTATTTAGTTGTCATTACTATCTATTTGGCCACTTTTACATATTGCCTTGATTTAATAAGCAGCATCTTCCAGAATTCAAAGGCAAAAACTTGAAGGAGTCCCATCTCCCTATTTGATCCTCTTCATTTGAGAGCAGTGAATGCAGAAAAACAAATGAGATTTTCCAGTTACTACGATGTTTCCAGGGCTGAGGAATGCTCTCTAGAAAGCCTCCTTTATCAGATTTCAGAACATAGTGGTTTCACTTACCACCCTTTCTTGTAAGTTACAACATAATTACAAACTTAACTCATAAACCACCAGTGGGCTGGGAATACAAATTCCAATTTTATTTTTTAAAATCATCAAAATAGGTGTGCTTATATGACTAGTACTCATTAATCTTTAAAAAAACAAAAAAGAGCAACTTGTTAAACTTTAAAAAGGCTGAAGTCAGTTGAGTCACGTGGGACTGCCTATGTAACCATAGCCCATGATTTTAAAAGTCAAAAGCAGCTCTGGATCACGCTAGATTCTCTGAGTTGGCAGCTCTTCTGGCTTTCTCATGTGCACATGGAGCACAGCCCTGCCTGAACTCTGGTTTCCTCACACTGGTGATTCCTTTGCCCCACTCATTGAAAGTTCTAGAACAATTTTGGCAAGTCCCTTCATTTAAGAAGATCAGAGTGTGGCATTTCCAAATTACATGAAAAAAGTTCCATAATAAAAAATAAATTGATAAAAAGACTGGAAATCCAGCAAATTTTATGAAAATATCAGCAACCAGATTCCAAGTGCTTTTATGAGTTCCAAGCAGTTTTGCATTTCATTTTGTGTGCACTCATTTACTAATAAATCTTCCCCAATTCTTTAAAACACACCTAGTACACCACCAGGTCTAAAGCCACCATGAACATTTACTAATGCTTCTATATCCCAAAGAGTAGATTTTAAAAATTTAATCTTGACTGACTTTTAAATGTAACCCATCCTAAAAAGAGCCACTATTAGAAAAAACTAAAGCATTATGTATTCTTGGTAGAGAGAGAGCAAGTGCTGATTCCATATGCAATCACGAGCTCCCATTCCCTCCTCTTTGGAGAATTAACATATTATGTAAATTATTTTACAAATATGGTGCAGATGTCATTAATAAAACATGAAAGTGGGTTCTGTAATGCCAATTAGCATTTTCTTTGTATTTCCCATCCAGTCGCAGCTTACAGCTTACACTGCCCCGTGAAAACTGTGTTACTGTTATGAGAAACCTCTGTTTAGTAGTTACAGCATGGAGAGTGTCTGTGCTGACGCTGGCTGGGGAGGTCTGATGGAGGGTCAGGAGGAAGACAGAGGGTAGATGGTTGGGTTAAGGTCAGTGTCACCATGGCCTATCCTGGTGCCACATGCCAACTCCACTTTGTTTTCCGAGTGATGACATTATGAGCTTGTTTGTGGATGCTTGCTAAGCAAAAGGTCAAATTTAGATATGGTAGAGTTTATGTTCTTCTATGAGGTTGAAATATTATTAGGTTGTGGGATTCAGTATTGTCATTGCAGTATGGTTTGATCTTGAGGGATTCGTTCTTTTATTTTTATTATTATACTTTAAGTTCTGGGGTACACGTGCAGGATTGTTACGTAGGTATACACATGCCATGGTGGTTTGCTGTCTCCATCCCCCTAGCACCTACATTAGGCATTTCTCCTAATGTTATCCCTCCCCAACATCCCCACCCCCTGCTATTGCGCCCTAGCCCCCATCCCCCAACAGACCCCAGTGTGTGATGTTCTCCTACCTGTGTCCATGTGTTATTGTTCAACACCCATGGTGTTTGTTTTTGAGGAGCAGATGCAAATTTTCCCAGTTCTAGCCTGGAGGTTTCTGATAGGCCATCCTAGAATAAGCCTGAGTTGCTACTATTGTGGACGCTTAAAATGAAAGCTGTTCACTTCAAAGTAATCCACATCTCTCAGTCCATACACACATACTATTTCAAAGAAAAAGAAGTTCATTTTTTTTTCATCAGTAATATAGGAATTGTTGTCAACCTTAACAAAGTCTCATGCTGATAGATAAGCAATGTTGATAAATTGCAATGGAAAGCCTTGGATGAATATTACCCTGAAAGTTATGTTCCAAGTATGCATCATAAAATTAATTTCTCAGTCTAGTAGAAACAATACTCCTAATAATTAAAAGGCGTGTACTATCAAGGAGGCCAAAGGAGAGAGGAATGTAAATCTCTTGGCTCAGATCAACTCGGATGAAATTACGCAGATTATTAAGCAGGGAAAGGCCCCTGCTGTTGCCTCACTTAACCATTACTGGGGATAATGTAATGGTGACTGGGGATGGGGGTGAGTGAACAAAGGCCAGAGGGTGGTCTGGTAACTCAGCCAGGTTGTCCATGCTGACAATGGCCAATGACTGTTAGCGTTCTCTTTCTCTGAGCCCAGTGGACCTAGGTAGCCAATCATTGCACAACTCCTCTTATGTTTTGGGGTTCTTTTTTGTTGTCATAACCCTTTGTAATGTCATCAGCAGCTCAGAGGTGAGAAGGTGCATGCAAAAACCTCTATTGTCCAGCAGGTAACATTCAAGAGAAGAAAATGACTAGTCTAGGGCCAGCAGAGGTACCAGTTCCCACGTCTGACAAAACGCTGGCAGGATGTGGCACCCTCAGAGCTGTGGCATGGCTATGCCCTCTCTGAAGCTTGAGCTGGTATTTAGTTTTCAAATATTTAACTTTAACCTGTTTAATATTTAGTAAGGCTAAAGGAATAAAAGATGAATTATTGAGGAGATTAATGTTTTAAAAAACC